>CAUYPK010047600.1:0-65864 GCA_963574355.1 Loris lydekkerianus
TTGATCCACAGGTGCCGCCCCAATATATACCACAATTTATTAATCCATTTGTGGATCAATGGGCACTTGGGCTTCTCCCATGACTTAGGAATTATGAATTGGGCTGCAATAAACATTCTGGTACATATATCTTTGTTATAATGTGATTTTTGGTCTTCTGAGTATATACCTAGTAGAGGAATTATAGGATTGAATGGCAGTTCTATTTTTAGATCTCTAAGTGTTCTCCAAACATCTTTCCAAAAGGAACCTATTAATCTGCATTCCCACCAGCAGTGTGGAAGTGTTCTCTTTTCTCCACATCCATGCCAACATCTCTGGTTTGGGGATTTTGTGATATGAACTAATCTTACTAGAGTTAAATGATATCCCAAAGTAGTTTTGATTTGCATTTCTCTGACGATTAAGGACGATGAGCATTTTTTCATATGTCTGTAGGCCAGGTGCCTGTCTTCTTCAGAGAAGTTTCTCTTCAAGTCCCTTGCCCACCCTGAGATGGGATCATTTGTTCTTTTCTTGCTTATACATTTGAGTTTTATGTGGATTCTGGTTATTAAACCTTTGTCAGAGACATAACCTGCAAATATCTTCTCCCATTCTGGGGGTTGTCTGTTTGCTTTACTTACTGTGTTCTTGGCTATGCAGAAGCTTTTTAGTTTGATCAGGTCCCAGTAGTATATTTTTGGTGTTCCTTCAATTGCCGGGAGGGTCCTCCTCATAAAATATCTGCCCAGACCGACTTCCTTAAGAGTTTTCCTTGCACTTTCTTCTAGTATTTTTATAGTTTCATGTCTTAAGTTTAAATCTTTAATCCAGTGAGAGTCTATCTTAGTTAATGGCGAAAGGTGTGGGTCCAGCTTCAGTCTTTACCTCTTTCATGTTTACATGGATGGTGCTGGAACATATTCTTCTTAGTAAAGTATCTCAAGAATGGAGGAAGAAGTATTCAATGTACTCAGCCCTACTATAAAACTAATTTATAGCTTTCATATGAAAGCTATAACCCAATTATAACCTAAGAATATGGCGAAGAGGGAGAGGGAGGGAGGACGAATGTAGGGACGGTGATTGGTGGGATTACACCTATGGTGCATCTTACAAAAGTACATGTGAAACTTACTAAATGTAGAATATAAATGTCTTAACACAATAGCTAAGAAAATGCCAGGAAGGCTATGTTAACCAGTGTGATGAAAATATGCCAAATGGTCTATAAAACCAGTGTATCTGCCCCATGTTTTTATTAATGTACACAGCTATGATTTAATAATAAATTTTAAAAAGAATAATAAATGGCAAATAGTAAAGAAAAAAATATAAATAATTAAAAGTTTCCCTCAAATTTATGAAAGACAGAAACCTGAAAATCCGAGTGACTAAGCAAACCCTAAAGAGGATAAACCCAGGAAAGCCATGCTGAGAAACATCATGATCAACCTTCAAAAAAAAAGATTTAAAAAATCTTGGAAGCTTGTCTAAAAGGGTAACATTAATTAGAATATTAGCAGATAGCTGATCAGAAACCATGTGGATGAGAAGTGTCACATATTTAAGTTCTGAATAAGCTGTCAAATCAGATTCTACGCCTTGCAAAAATATCCTTCGGAAATAAGGAAGAAATTGAAAAATTTTCAGATGAAGGATAAACTGAGAGAATTTGTCTCAGAGAACTAGCCTCAAAGAATGACTAACAAAATTTCTTAAAACAGAAAGCAAACAATCAAGAAGAAAGGCTGAGACAGCTAGAAAAAAGAGTGAAAATATGTAGGGAGTACCGTTGACTTTTCTCCTTTTGACTTGTCCAAATTATGTTTGATGTTTGAAGCAAAAAATTACAGTGTTTAAAACTAACTAATTCAACAAGACTATTCACATATTAATGTCTCTAGTGTAAATACTTCAGCCTTACAGCGTGCACATACACTTGACAAAGATTTGACACAAGACCTCTGTGATCTATTTGATCTACTACATATTAGTTTTGTGAACTGGGACAAATGCTACATTCACTTCAAGTTGTTTTCTTTTTCTTACACAGAAATATAAAATTTTTCTTGTGAGCTTCATAAAGTTGATATTTTGTGTGTACCTTCCTTCTCTTTTCTGGGTGCAATGCCATTACTCTCTATTTCTTTCTTACCTCCTCCTAAGAAGATAAATAAATTATATACTTTTATATACAAAGAAAGATATTTTGTAAACAGTGAAAGAGTCTAAAATGTACTAACATTAAAATTATTATTATTGTTTATCTTTTAAAACATGGCCTTGTTGAAAGGTAATCTGTAGTGCATTGTTCCTCAATCTTTTTTATCTCACGGGCACAAGTGAACCTACAGTTAAACATCCATGGCACACTTAAATTATGTTGATTTTTTTAAAAAGAGTGAAAAACAGGATAGACTTACTGTGCTTTGAACTGCTCTCAAAATAATTTAATTAACAATCTTTAAAATTTTTCGTGGTACCCCTGAGACCCTCTCGTAGCATACCAATGCCGCAGTAGTGCAATCCATTGTGTCAAAATAATTAAGAAGCACTGAGGTTTGTGATTTATGTTTAAATGAGTAAATCAATCAAAGTAACTGGTAGGAGGGATAGAGAGATGAGTAGTTGTGTAATAAGTACAGTAAAATGTTCGTAGTAGGATCCAGATGATGGTTTTGTGGGTGTTCTCTATAAATTTATTTTAACTCCTTGGTATTCAGGAGGAAAACTTTAACATAAACTTTTAAACTCTCATAGATTTTGCGGAAATAAAAAGATGACCTGTTATGTTAGAAAGCATACCAACTTCATGATAATATGCATACGTGATATCAACATAGCTTAGGCTGTGAAACAATATTATATTTACAGGTAGAATAAAATACAAGTTCCTCGTGTGTGTGTGTGTGTGCGCGTGTTCTGTCTCTCACACACACATATGCACAGCTACACTATAGATACACTTAAACACATACATATATGTACATAAAACTCTACAATGTGCAAATAAAATAAAATTGTAAACATTGTTTCAAACGTATGCTAATGTTTTGCTATGTGCTTTTTAAAAAAGCTAAGGATAGTTCTGTTGTTTTTCTTAATATTTTTAGTATATTCTAATAAATAATTTTACAGCAAATATCTCAGAGAATCTGGTCACATGTCTTTCATTTAATATAGAAGTTTTTAAGTCAAAACTGTTAATATCAAATCATTATAATCATGCTCATTTTCTAAATATGGTAACAGTGATCAAAATCCCCCAGTCTTTATAACATTGATGGTAGAATCTGGGTTGTGTTAACTGCACACCCAATTCAACCCTAAAACCATTTGATACCCCAAATCCACACAAATCAACTTCATTTTCTTTGGGTCAGATTATCTTCCAGGCCAAGAAAAAATATATTTAAGTTAAAAACCCTTTGAAAATGTTCCTCAAGACATCAACTTGTTTTTATAAAGCAATATTTAGAGCCATGGATGTCAATGAGCCCCATGGACTGCATTCAACTTGAAATAACCACACGTTGGAAACTTAAGGGAAAAGGGGCTTGGAAAAGGTTTGGAATGTGTTCGGTGACCTTTCATGGTCGTATTTATGGTTTCAACTCACACACCACGATTGGAGAGTTGAGTTATCATATATAGCGAGGGTGGCACTGCAGTGGTGCATGTATTTTAGAAAAGACCAAAACAAGAGAGTCTTCAAGTCCATCAATCTGAGGGAGTATATTATATTCCATAACAGGGTTGTTTTATGGTCTAAGGTGTACTTAGTGGATACACAAGCCTGTTTGGGTTTAGAGTGTATGCAACTTAGTAGGGCCATTTGTTATGTGTCTCTATCAATTTATTCATTATTTCATAACATTTAATTAGTGTTCTATACTATTATTAGCTTAAGAGGATAGGGTAAAAGAAGAGGCGAACTTGATTAAAAGCCAGCCATTCACTCGGTGCACAAGCATTAATAGATGTTCTTGGTTCCACACTCGTATGCCCTTGACATCTGCATTTTTGTGCACACTAGACTAACATGCAACATCCCAGGACCTAACTGTCTCTATTTGAGGGGATTTTCTGTCCACAAAATCCTGCTCTGCCTATGTGCTGGAAATGAATGCCTTCCAGAGCAGCCCTAATCCGATCCCCTGCAGGTGGGTAGCTCCAAGGTCTGTGTTCTCCGGATTCCCAGAGTTCCCCAGCAGGATTAAGCTCTAGGTGCTTCACTAGTACTGGCTTTTCCTTCCCTGTCCTCCACTGTCTTAATCATGTTTCCGGGAGTATCATGTCAAAACAAGCTTCTTATTCTAGAATCCTTATTTCAGAGTCTGCATCTGAGAAACCTCAGGTGAGAAAATATGTAAGGCAAGGATGGGAATAAATAATCACAATGAAATATCCTATGAGCCATTGTAAATACATACACCCAGTGTCATGGTAATCACAGGAAGGAGGGATATTCGTTTATTTATTTCACAATCATGTATTTGGTACCATTTTCTAGGCCCCCAATTAGTAAAATTCTAAACAAGACACCAGGACATTGCCCTAGATACATCTAAAAATATAGATTATTAACTGGAGACAAAGAAATTACTCTGCCAAGGAAGAAATAGCAACAGCCTGAAGAAGCCTACTCTTGTAAAAGCTGCACTTGGTAATCTGTCCTGGGATGAATAATAACTAGAGATCAGTGAAGAGCTACCAAAGGCATTTGAAAGTATAAACTATTTGTCCCATGCTACATTTGGCAGAAATTTACCAAGTATTAAACCTGCAAAAGATCATAGGAAATGTGAATCCCCTAACTTCGTAGAACCAGATTGCAACTCATACATCATAAATCCAAGTCTCTCTCCAGGACTAAACAGTTCCTTAATAAGAACATGTCAATGAAAATAATTGTTTAGACTATGTTGCGTATGTGGTTTTTCCTGAACACACAGAATGACAAGCACTATCTTTACAAACACAGCACTCACAGAGGAAGTGAGGTCAGCCGTGTGTTGGTTATTGCTGGAAATGGCTGTGGGTGCGTGGGAGTCTGTTATACTATTCTCTCTACTCTGGTATATGTTTGAAATGACTCACAATAAGATAAAAAAAAAAAAAAGTTGAAAGGTTCACAAAAGAGAATTAAAGTTAGTTCTCTGAAGCAGACTCTGCTGAGCTACCTTTAGTCTTTTGGTGCACCTGTTGCAGCTCCTGCTCTCAGATACACCCTTCTGTAAGCATCGTCCTTAGCTGACCTGGAAACACCTCACTGGGCTCTGCCTGAGAGGTTCCTTCCACCCACTGTCAGGGGTGTCAACAACTAATGACTCACCTCTGGGAATCCCTCTGGGGCTTTTCACACTCCAGAGCCTCCTGTGTGACCAGAGGCTGAGGATGGAGTTCTCCGGAGGCCCCTTCCTTGGGTAGCTTCTTCCTCCACTCTCTCTTACTTTCTTCACAACCCTAGAAGTTTCTCCTGATGTTACTCTCTTAGTAGGTTACTTTCAAAAGAATTTGTCTTATATTCTACTTTTAGGGAACCCAGCCTTAAACGACTTTATTTTGGAATTGGTAGGAATTAATCTGTTGATTAGGAGATCAGACCAGGTATAGGATTTGGGAAGCCTGGCTCCCAGAAGATTCTATGTTTGTATATATGTGTCAGTCAATTCTGTGAACATTAGTTTCCTTTGAAAATGAAAAAAATACAACTTTTCTCCAGGCTATATTGTATGATACTGTAAGGAAAAAATAAGATAATACATATGAAATCACTTTTGCAAAGGAAAAGGTCTGTATAAGATGATTACATTAGTATGCCATTTTTTTTTTCTTATCTACAAACATTTGCAAACTGCCTGACATTTAATTATTATGCTTTACTTAATTCTCCAAAGTGAGAAGTTATTTTAAGGCAAATAAAGAGGGACTTGCTGCAACATGCTTCATGACTGAGTAGGTTTTTTGGATTCAGCTAGGGCTTTCATTTCTGCCTGACTTTTCTGGCCAATACATCAGAGCTAGATTTGTATTTGAACTTCTGGTGAAAAATGGACTCTATTATCTTCATGTACGAGGAGAGAATATCTTCATTTTCCTTTCTAGGAGTAAAGAAATGGTTTGTAAATCGGATGTTTACATTTCACAACTATCAAGGAAAAATATCAGAAACAATTCAATTTAGTTATATACTATAGTGACAATCTCCACCATTGATCATGTGCTATATTTCACAAGATGCCCATGGACAAGACCGAATACCAATTCCTCTACTCAGTTATAGTCCAGTAAGAAAAGCACTCACATAAAACAGAATCTAAGTGTCTGACTAAAGCGATAGCTCTAAATTGAAAAAGTGCATTAAACATAATCTGAGTAAAACCTGCTAAAGGGTGACATCCATGCCTGTGCTAAGTCCCCAAGGTGCACATCATTCTTAAAAGAGTGTTATTGAACTCTCACACTCAGTGACTCATTACATCTGGGATGGCGCTTCTTTCTCAGAAATATAGTTTAGGGAAATGATAAGAGTTGTTTACAATTAGTCTCCTCCCTCCCCCCCCCACCCCATTTCAGTATCAGCTTAGTTTCTAAAAAGTTAATAATCCATATTCACACATTCCTATCTTAATAGGTATATCTTTCAAATGTGGCTATTTGATATGTATGGAATTACTTTAAAATATCTAAAGCAGAATTTAAATTATTAATACATGCCCTGTCTCTTGAGATATTTCTGAAAATAAATGCATTCAAAAGTAATAGCTGTGATACTACATGAGTGGAGACCAGGGCTTTGTTTGTAGTTAGAAGTCAACACAATTTGAAGTAGTTTCTTGCATTAACTATTAGTATTTTGTCTTATTCTGTTTCTTATTGTAATTTTCCACAGAGCAACACAGAATGTAGAGGAAGAAAAATGATTTTCCTACACTTACCTAATAGAAACTAATTTCTCAATGGAGAAAATTTAATACCAGACATTTCTAAAAGCATACGGAGCACATAGAAAATAACAGTAAGAGCTCACTGTTTTGAAAATTCCATGTATCTAAAGTGACTGTAACTTAAATACACGTTTGAAGGTTTGAGCAAGAAGGGAAATTGGCACAGGCAATAACTAGAGAGGACCTTTAAAAAATATTTGCATATTTGGAAAGGTGCTTATGGGATGTTATTGACTACAAGTGATGTGACAGACAGAAAAAAAATAAATACATAAACACACATCCTCAAACTGACCCATCTAAACTTACTGAGACCGATCTTACATTGAAATACTGTTTATGTTTCCTAATGGAATTATTGAAAAATATTTTTTATTCTGGTTAGGAATAGGTTTATTACTAATGTAAAAGTGTTTTATGTTACGTGAGTGGAAATTGTCAGAAAATGGGCAGGATAAAAGATAATGTGTTTCCATTGCTGATGAAGTGTAACCATTCATCTGAGCCCAGCTGGTTGTGGCCTTGGAAGTGGCCAAACAGGCCCACAGTAGAGGGCTAGCCTCTGAGAAGAAATGCTCTCTTCCCCAACCTCAAAAGTTTATAGCAGCCTTAACACTTGAAACAAATTTGCTCTGTGTGGATTCCATGTGCCCCGTGTACCACATGCCCACGCAGGCAAATGCCTGCCTAGGATAGGCCATGCACTAAATAGGGGAAAGGCCTCCATAGGACCCAGACTTGCCCCTTATTTCTCAAACATGAGGCTATTGTTTTTCGGCCTTCCTCAGAGCTTCAGTTCCATCCTGAGGCATGCTGCTATTTTTTAAACCAACCTAATGTCTCATCAAATTGAGAGCTTAATCTAAGCAGCACTGGGTGAGTTCTCACTCTTAAGCCAGCCCAGTAAGTCTGTGGGGGAGAGAAAAAAAAAAAAAAGAACAATGATGTAAAACATGCTAGCAAACATAAAACTCTGGGGGTTTTATCTTTACAGTTCCACTCCTCCCAAATGAAATCATATTGGCCCAAGTTAGGAATGTTAGTGTAGTTTTAAGAAAGTAGAGAAATGGAAAACTATAAATGATACCAGAAGAGGTTGTTTAATCAGTAGACTTTTACCCATTGGACAATTTCTGTGGTGAGCCTGATATTAATTTTTTATTAGCGTATTTCCAAATGGAAGTAAACAAGACATTCTTAAGTAAACTGTGATTATTTCATCAGTGATTAGGTAATTCTTTGGCAGAGTTGTTATCTTGAGTAACATTGAATTGATACACCAAGGAATTGTGCATTTATTTTTTTCCTAAGGATTTCACATTTGTTATATCAGAATGTTATACTTTATAGATTTAATGAATATTTATAGACTTACACTTCTGGGAAGAGGAAGTCGATTTTTTTTTCCTCTTTCAGTTAATAAGTACAACTAAAAACTCCAAATAGTATATAGAAAACAAACATAAGAAAACTATGAAAGCTGGGAAGAAGGAGGAGGATTATGCAGGACTGAGGAGTCAAGGAACAACACAGTAGAGAATTTTCATGGTTTTCTTTTTGTTTTATATAAACCAGACATGGAGCTGAAGAAATCAGCAACTCAAAAATGGCACAAGTATAGACAACAAACAACAACAACAACAAAAAGAAATAAGAAAGAAAGTAAACAACACAACAAAAATTATCCACTCTAGTCAAAGTACAAGGAGAGAGCTGCGTAACAACACAGAAAACTTTTGGACAGTAATCATCCTGCTCTAGCCAAACACCATAGGAGGAAAATAAAAACCACACAAATAAACAGAGGTGAGGCCCCATCTCCACCCATTTTAGTAAAGGCTGCATAATTAGAATAGACTTAGTAAGGATAGCATTTGCCAGGCTGTAAAAAGTCAATTCAATTTACCACTCCTTGCACCACCAACAAGGTGGTGTCAGAAAGGCCCAGCAGGAAGCCAGACTTATCATCTTATCCAGCAGTGTGTGTGTATGTGTGTGTGTGGGGGGGCGGGGGTATGTGAAAGGAACCTGAGCTTTTGTCCCACTCAGCAATAATGTGCTTTCTCTGCCTCTCTTTGTGGGGTGCTGCAGTTGGAATCCTATAGGAGAATCAGGATTCTCACCACCACTCACTAGTAAGGAGTAGCCCTTACGATGTGGCAGGTGTCACATGGGGAACAGCAATGAGGCATTTTGATCCCTCTCAGTAAGGAAGGGTCAATGAAGGTCTGGGGGGCAGCCAGAAATCTCACTGCCATCCACAACAAGGATGGGACTGCTCCCTTTGTTAGTAGAGACTCAGTGAGGAACCTTACTATAATCCCCTTTTTTAAGTTTTTAGTTATAATTGAAAATCACACCTTATACCAAAAAAAAGCAACATTTCAAATGTTTCAGTCTGAACCTCAGAGAATTGTGGGAGTATAAAATAAATTCTAGCACTCATACATTTAGAGATATAACAGGGAGATGAAAGAGATCTGGGCTTAAAAAGTACTTAAAGAAAAGATGACTAAAAACTTCCCAAATTTGACAAAAGACATAAACTTACAGATCTAAGAAGCTAAGTAAACTTTGAACAGAATAAACCACACTAAGACCATAGTCAAACTTCTGAAAAGTAAAGACAAAGAAAAAGTATTGAAGACAAGGAATAAAAATACCTTACCCAGAAGAGCAAACCAAATTCAATGCAAGCACATTTCTCATCAGAAACACTAGAGGTTAGAAGAAATTGGCATACCATTTTCCCTATACTGAAAGAAAAGAACTTCCAATTAAGAAGCTCATATCCAGCTAACATATCTTTCAAGAATAGAAGAAAATTATAATGTTCTCAGATGAAATGTTTAAAAAAATTTCAAAACACATTTATAATAAAAATTATCAGCAAATTAAGAATAAAGAGAAATTCCTTAGCTTGATAAAGAACATTTGTAAAATACAGCTAATATGCCTGTTGGTGAAACATTGCTCTCCCTTGGGAATTCTAAGAAAAGAATTTTGTTCTTACCACTCAATCAACATAGTGTTGGAAATTTTAGCTAGAGCCATAATGTAAAAAAAAAGGAGAGAAAGAAAAGTCATACAGATCAGAAAAGAAGAAATAAACCTGTATACATTTCCAGATGACATACATACAACAAGCCAAGGAATCTACATAAAAACTGTTAGGACTAAGAAATGAATCCAGTAAGGTCAGAATACGTAGGATCACCATTCAAAAATCATCCATAATTTGATATTCTAACAGTGTCCATATGGAAACAAAAATGAAAAATTCACAATTTACAGAGGCTCAAAAAATGTAATACTTAGGCTTAAATCTAATAAAACATGTACAGGATTTGCATAGTGAAGTTACAAAATGATGATGAAAGAAATAAAAGAAATGGAAGATTCAGTCTCATTAAATCTTTCACAAGTTGATATACACACTTTCTACAAATTTTTGTATAAATTTAACACACCTGCTATTAAAATTCTAGCAGCATTATTTTTTGTTATAAATAAAATAATTCCAAAATGTATATGAAAAGGCAAAGGAATTTAAATGGCTAAAACAGTTTTGAAAAAGAAAGAATAAAGTAGGAGAAATCAATGTTCCCAATTGTGATACTTAAGCTTCAATAATCAGAACTGTGTGGTATTAGGTAGGGATACACATACTGAGGGGACTGAATAGAGAGACCTTCAGTAGATCCACATAAATATTCTTAACTGATTTTTGAAATGGTGAAAATGCAATTTAATGGAGGAAAATCTTCTCAGTAACTGAAGCTAGAGGAATGAACATCTATTGGCAAAAAGACAAACTTAAGTTTCACACCTAATACACAAATCAACTCAATATGAATCACAGTTTTACATATAAAATGCAAAACTATAAAGGGTTAGAAAAATATGGAACAGAACTTTTAGAATCTAAGACCAGACAGAGTTATTAGTCTTGACACCAAGATCACAATTCACAAGAGCAAAATTTGACAATTTGGACTTCATCAAAACTAAAATCTTTTGCATTGTGAAAATCCTATTACAATGAAAAGACTTTGCTACATATTGCAACTCACTATAAAGCAAAATTATTAAAACTTCACAGTATTGTCACACATATGTGTCAAAAAATGTTGATGGAAACCATCATATGTCAAATATATGATACATGGTTAAAAAACATATAAACAATGGGCAACAAAACACTATGTACTAAACTTTCAATTATAATTGGGTAATTACATTTTGAGAAAAAGATTCACAAATTATGGGACGTATTTCATTACAGTCAATGCTAGGGAGTTGTTGCCCAATCTTGTACACTACTGATAGTATGGTAAGGAGATGCCATGTAACCTGCCTGCACATAAAATCTAATCATCCATTAAAAATTCATACTTTTTAAATCCATAATCCCACTTATCATTTTCTTAATCTCAGCAGGACATAGCCACTTTAAAACTATCACTATAATTTTATATAATAAATATTTAATACTAAGAAAATGCTAAAAGAAATTTGTTACAGTCCACATAGTTGAAATGATATGGCTATTAAAAATATTAATAATAACAGAAACATTCTTTACAAGGGGTGATAGTAGTTGTAATATGAGGAGCAGGATCATTATTGGGAAAACTTAATGTGAATTTTGACCTGGAAGCACATTGACCAAAGTCTATGTGGTGTCCTTTACCAAATGTTTTCTTAACATGGCTGTTTCCTGTCTGTTTGTGCAAGGATTTCACTTCATTTTTCCTGTTAGTCAGATTTTGGACAATTTCTCAGATTCCCGAGAGGCCAATTGCCACCATCACGAAAAACATCCTGATCCCAGAAACTAAAATTGTATGAAGATCCATCTTCCTTGTGATTAGACATACACGTGGAAGAAATTTTCAAGTAATTCAAGTTCTTTTCCTCAGAGTTTTCTAAATCTGTATCTTTCAAAATACAGTTGTACTTCCAAGCAAGGCATCCACTGAGTAAATTCTTAATCCTAAACATTTATAATGAGCAGATGGTAAAAAAATTAACATAACTCCCTCTTCCTTACTTTATCCAAATACTCTCTTTTGCTGGTGGATTCACATTAGATGAGAAAATGAAAAAAATCACAAGAAAGCAGAAGACTTTCTGAAGCGAAAAAAAGGGTTTTATTTCTGTTTTACTTTACTGTATCCTGACGATAATGTAACACTCTTATAAGTTTCCTTTTTAATGTGAAATTGAGCACATTCAGAATGTTCAAAATTATCCATTAAAATTTACTTCCTAAATTGGCTTCTGCTAGATGTAAGAAACTTTCCAGAATAACTTTAGAAAGAGGCATCTAACGTAAATAAGATGTATTGTGAGAGTTCAGCCAATATCATTATTTTTACTTTGCAACTTTGGCTGTTTCTTTAATATTTCTGTGTTCTTCCTGCATGTCACCAGCTTTGATTGAAACAAATGCATTTCTCTTTTAAAGTAAGATAACTGGTTAGGACTGCTAGTAGCTCTGAATCTGTGGTTTTCTCTGAAAAGAAAATAGATAATATTCTAATGTCAACCTTCTTTCAGCAGCTGGAAATTCTGAGTTGAAACTAGAAATAATTTAAGTCCCTTGAACAAGGAAAGATGTATATATAAACGGAAAAACATGAGTCTTAACTGTCAGTCAGGAAATTGGTAACTGGAGAGAAATGGAAACTCCGGAAAGAAAGGAGAGGCGGGGAAGGAATGGAATGAAGACATGTTTTGAGTGTCTACATCTTATACTTGGGATTGTTTGACTGTAGACATATATTACCTGTTTAAGTGAATAGATATACATGGATAATTTGAAAAATATGCATAAATAAGTAAAACTATTATCAGAGATAAGACTTTTCTTTTTCACACCTATTTTCTACCCTCAAAACAAACAAAAAAAAAGAGTTTGTATTTAAGGAAAAATTTCACTTGGGAATATTTAAAGAGAAAAGTGTTCATAACTCTCAATGATTTATTACCACGCCTGCCTCTGGGTTTGGTATGTTCAAGAATCTGCAAGTACCTACGTGGCTGCCAGTTTTCTCCTTTGGTCATTACCGATCTATAGTGCATGTGCCATAAAACATCCCCGAGACATATTTGTTTTTGTGAAAAATGAAGCCCATCATTCTTACTGTTTTCTTGCACATGGAGGGTGTTACAAATGCTATACCAAGTACCTTTAGTGTTTTTGCTTGCGAAAGGGCAGAAATGTGACCATAATTACCATAGTAAACCATACATTTAAAAAGTGCCAACCTAAAAATTAAGTTCTATGGCTATTAAGTTTCAACTGGTTGTGGTTCTAACAATACAGACGGTATCTATACTGTTGATCTTGAATATTAGGAGACCAAAGAAACCGAATAGCAACAGCTACAGCCACTTATGAAGACAGAAAGTATTTGCAAACCTGATGTAACCAGAGGAATGACAATACCAAGTAGCCAAAACCTCAGTCCAGGCCCCATGGCTGCCGTCCCACTGGCACCACATTTTTCAAAACCTCAGGATCATGAGTTTCTCTTTAGTTTCTATTTCACAGTTTTGTTTATATTATAATTACTTATGTGAATATGAAAGCACTGAGTATGTCAAATGCAGAAATCGTAGACTCCCTGTCATTAAGGGTCCGCGGGCAGCAGCAACCAGCTCCTGGAAGGCCATAGAGCATCTCAGAGATCATGAGGTTCCCCCAAAGCAGAATTCCAAGCATAAATTCTGTGACCTATTATTTTGACCAAAATGCAAACATCTTCTAAAAATGCTTGTGATGATCTAGAATTGGTTGTCACCAAAGTAAGTTTTGCTGAAAAAATATTGAAAGGAAATCAGTTTGGTCTTTGGTGCAGGAATTAGGACTTGAAAGGGAGATGTTCTGAATGGGGTAGGAAATTCCAAGAGTTGTTAAACTCCTTTTAGCTTACATTTCATAGCAATATTTACATATGGAGTAAAATATTCTGCATTAGGATAACTTCCTCAGAGATTACTGTGTTTGGTATTGAGGATTCAGATGGAAAAGAAGTTCATGGTATGTTTAGCCAGAAAGGAAATTAGGTCGTGATATAATAAAAGGTATGACAAAGAAAACACAAACACATAGTATCTAGTTAGTACTAGAGACAAGTAAGGAGGAGAGAAAAACCTTCTTAAAAGAAAGAAAAGATGCGAAACATACAGAAATTAGCCTATTAGAGAATAAAAGACAAAACAGGTACTACTCAATGTGCTTTTAAATAAAATGAATAAACTCTGATACATCCATGTCAGTGGATTAAATTTTTCATTACACACAGAAGTCAAATAAAATAAAAGGTAATCAGGACATTTTTGATAATGACAAGAGAATTTCACGTAAGCGTTGAAGGTGAAGGTGGCATGGTAGAATGGTGTGCGTAGGTGCACAGGAGTGGGGGGGGCAAACAGTAGAAAACTAGGATCATGAAAGAGGACAGAATTAATCTGTACTAATTTAAGAAATAGTAATATAAACTATAGTAAAAAGTAGTAAGGTCAGTCTTCCAAAAATGCTTAATAAAGGAATAAACAACATTCTTGATCCTATTGGGAGGTGAGAGGAGTATTTCAATTGTAAATACCAAACTCTTCTGATAAATTTCAAGTAACAAATAATATCTTCCAACTCTAATTTTTGAAATAAATATGTAACAAGTATAGTTTTTTATTTAACATATTCAGGTTAGTCATTTCATTGTAAAAAGAATGGTCTTTGTTACATATGTGTATTATATGCAGACACATGTATATATTTACAATATAGATGTACAAATGCACTTTCCCAAAATGCATTTGACCCTTTACTATAGAATCATTTTTTTATTCAGAATTTTCCAGAATAAAATTTAACAGATAACTGAAGGGTTATGAATATAAAAATAAATATTTTGGGAGTTGTTTTTATTTTTCAGAGAATACTTTAGAAACTTATTTAATTCCGTAGTCCAAATGTAAAATACTATGTATGAGTAATGCCCACAAAGAAGTGGGCATTAAATGATAAAATCCAAGTGTAGCAACAAGACACTATTTACTATGCTAGATGCAAAAGAAAGGGGCAACACTGAAAGAGAAGGGGGATGAGGAGATTAGTTGGAGATATTTGTGAGATATGTTTATCTAAAGTCAGTGGGCCAAGGCAGTTGGCACAGGTCAGGTCAACACACAGGTCTGATGTCATTGGCGTATAAAGCAGTACTACTTAATCATGACCTGTGAACCACAAGTATCAGAATCATCAGATTTTTAAAAGTACAGGTAACATAGGTGCCCTTTTAGTTCTTCTTACTCAGCATATGTGCACTTGTAGCCCTGAAATCTGCATTTTAATTGAAACACTCTATAATTCTTAAGCTTCCTACTGGCTGATAAATGATTTTCTCACTTATAACAAAAGACAGGAAACCCGAGGAGAGAATATGGAATTAGTTCCCCAAGAAAAGGGCTCTCTTTTTCATTTCTATATGTCTAGTAGCAATATGTTTCCTGGGATTTATGGTACAATTAATAAATCATTATTACAATTATTTTTTAATTTTTTGGGAAATCATGTGCAGTATGCAAGAAAAATTATAAGCATGTTTGTACTTTTGATCTAGAAATATCACTTGGGAAATTTATTTAAACTGGATCTTAGCCAAAAGGCTAAGGAATGAGAAATTTTTGTAAGTAATAACCCAACAGGAAAGGAAACATTATCTATAGAGATGTTTACTATAACATATTCATAATGGCAAACAAGAAGCAGCAAATGGTAAAAAAAAAAAAAGGGGGGGGTATAAATAAAGAAATATGTCTACTCTATGATATATTTTGTCACAACCAGTAATAGCGATTATAAAGATTGGGTAGCATCGAGAATAAATATTAGAATAATGTTAGAAAAGAAATTTCATATATGCTCTGATTATATCTATAAAAGTGATATTCTGTGTGCAAGTACTAAAAGAAACAAAATGCAAAAACCATTCGATTTGGTAAGTTGACAGATTATGAGTGATTTTATAACTATTTCAATTAATCATGTTGGAATGCTACATTTTATAAATAAGTCTTTTATAGAAATCAACAGCATCCCATTCAACTATTTCTTATCATCATACATGTGAAATGTGGGTAAATAAAATAAAAATTTGTTCAAGTAATACATTATATGTATGCTCTAAGAAGGAAATTTAAAAAGGAAAAGGTAATATAACCCTAATGATTGCTAGATCCCTGAGAATGTTTCCAAATGAACATCAGCAGATGTTCTTGCAACTTATTCAAAAATAGCTCTGAATGCTAGTGTACCCTCAAATGATCAGAACTGAAGAAAATAAAATATTTTTCTGTCTCCCCTGCTGTCCCCCCTTCCCTTGCTGAAGTTAGCACAGAAGAGTGTAGAAATGTGGTTTTTTGCAACTGAATTTTCCACCAGTTTCATGACATGCCAACATAAACATACAAAGATTCACACACACCCATTTTCACCCACCCGCAGACACACACACAAAATAACTCAAATCAGAGTGTCCCATAAAACTGAAGAAAGAAGCAGATGTATTTCAATATCAAAATTAAAGATCAAATTATTCTTAGACAGAGCTATTTAATGCCTGTTTTGCAATTGAGTATTTGTTGATTGAATGCCTGTAATCAGCCTGTGTGCAGAATTTGGTCTTTGCCTTGCTTTCTTTATAATCTAGTAGAAAGGCTTGGGAAGTACCAAACGCTGGCCTTAGAAGAACTACCCTCACCTAACCCCCAAATGACACTCAGAGTCACATGTCATTGTCTGATTAGCTTGGCTCAGTTTGCAGCAATGGAGAAATACTAATATTTTAAGGGATAGCCAGAGAAAAAGAAGCCCATATATATGACAGAGGTACAAGGAAAGCAGAAGTTTCTGTGGATGATAAACATGCTTTCTTTAAGGTATTAGTGGAGGTGGAGGAGGGAGGGGAAGAAAGTAAAGATGACAGCAAGTACAGAGAAAAGTATCTAGAAATTTTGATGACAAAGACTGTAAGTAATTGGTATAATCTACAGAGTAGGGACAGCCAGCAAGCACAGAGAAAGGGCTCAAGAAGTTTTAATGACAAGGATGGTAGGAGATTGGTATAATATTGAAAGGAAGAGTCCCAAGGTCTTTATATTTTACATAAGGAGTGTTTGTTGACCCAAATGCTTTACTGAGTAACACTAAATAATAGGAACTAGTAGACAAGAAATAGATCATGATTCAAGACAGAGCAATCAACTGATAAAGATATTTTCCCCTTGAGAAAATGAGTGTATTCAAGAGCATCTCTGGGTGGATTAGACTTCAATCGAATAATTAATTTTCCCAAACAAAAATGAAGCAAATAAAATGAGTTGATTCCATCAATTAGCTGAGATATAAAAAGCAGAAAGTTAGGTTGGGCATGGTGGCTCACGCCTGTATCCTAACCCTGTGGAAGGCTGAGGCAGGTGGATTGCTTAAGTTCATGAGTTTGAGACCAGCCTAAGCAAGAGGAAGACCTTGCCTCTATAAGAAATAGAAAAAGCTAGGAAGGCATTATAGTGGGTACCTGTAGTCTCAGCTATATGGAAGGCTGAGGCAAAAAGATCTCTCCAAGAGACTGAGGTTGCTGTGAGCTATGATGATGCCATGGCACTCTGTCAACTCTTACTTTTGAGAGTAAGACTATCTCAAAAAAAAAAAAAAAGGCAGAAAGTCGAGTGAAAGTGTGAGAGTAGGGGAGAAGAGAGAAAAAGTTTGAATTATGAGGAGGAGGGTAAGGCTTTGAATTTTTTGTTGAGAGTAAGAAGATAGAAACTTTTGGAGGCAAGAAAGAAAATGATAACAGATTGAAGATCCTATCAGACCAGGCAGACAGTAATTTGTTATGAGGCCAAGTTACGTAGTTTTCCAAATTCTCCAGCACTGTTATGATGGGTAAGGCAGATGGCTACACAGATCAAAGATGAAGCCTCGGCAGGGCAGTTGTGAAATAGAAGTGCAAAGGAAATGAAGATTTAAAAATCCTCATGAGAAAAAATATCAGATGATTAATGTCTTTTCATTGAACGAAAATCTTTGATTGGATAAATGTATAAGTAGTTTCTGACCACAAAGTGCCCAGGTATAGTAGATAGCAGCAGTAGCAAATCAAAGGATACTATGAAAGAAACAGAGTTCAGCATTAACCTGGAGGGAATTATGCTAGTGATATTCTCTATAAATAAAAATGTGACCCTCT
This sequence comes from Loris lydekkerianus, assembly GCA_963574355.1. Taxonomy (NCBI): domain Eukaryota; kingdom Metazoa; phylum Chordata; class Mammalia; order Primates; family Lorisidae; genus Loris; species Loris lydekkerianus. The sequence goes on from CAUYPK010047600.1 coordinate 18,197, forward strand.
TGCCATTATTTTAAGAACCAACATATCTTCTTTATTTAGAGAGTAAATAAATGTGGTAAAGGCTACAGACATGCCAGTTGCCCATAGCAGCCTCTTCTATTAAAAGAAAAGCATTTTGAGAGATTTGAGGTTCTGTTAATTTCACTTACCAGTTATTCCAAACCCAAAACAAATAATGTAAGTTATTTGTCTCAACTGGCCCTATGGAACATGAGAACACTTGAGGCTCATTGGAATTAAGAAGCCATATGGAACTTGTAGTGAGCTTATAACTGAGACAGATGGCAACAGAATGGAGCCAACCTTGAGGCTGTATAAATACCCCAGTGACCAGGAGCAGCCAATTAAGAATTGAGACGAGGAGAATGTCATTTTAAAATTTATTTTGTGTATGTATCCTTGCTCACTTTCGTAAGTCTACTTCTCAGTCTACAGTTCTAAACTGGAGCCAGAGGAAATGTTTACTGACTTCCTCTTACAGAAAACATCTGAATTCTTGTCCAGTTCTTCAGATGGGGCAGATTCAAATTTCTGCTTTTACTCAGAGAAAGCTTAGCAGACTAGATTAGCTCTAGGACTATTCTCAGCAAGCTCATGATGAAATATTCCTTTAGCTCCCAGAATAGATTTATACCCTCGAAATTCATTTGCTAAGTAAACTTGCTGTATCTACTTTCTACCAATCATTCTAGAGCTCTGATGTACAGAATGAAAATTTTCAAAGAAGTCACAAACAAGACAGACAAGTAAACTGAAGTTAGAAGACAGTAAGTATTCTGATAGATTGCAGTACTCTGTGAGTGTAGAGAGAGCTAACTCTACACTTAGGTAAGTCAGGAAAGTATTTCTGAAGGAAATTTGCTCATACAAAGTCATGAGGGATGAGTATGGATAGCTAGAAGGTAGAGGATGAGAAAGGCTAGTTTTTGACATGGTAGATATATCAAATGCAAAGGAAAATAAAGCAAGAAGCAGCATAATTTAACCAGGAACTGAGCAGAATGTGCTATGATTAGAGCATAGAACATGTGATGAAATTCACTCTCATGTTAGGAATGAGAGTGAACAGGTTTGCAAGAGCTAAGTGTGAAGGCCTTGAGTGAGAGTCTTGGGTATTTGACTTTATGGCCTGAGGTCATGACTAGCTATTGAAAGGGTTGTATAAAAATGTAATAGTCAGACCTAAATCTATCTGTCTATCACCTATCTATACCTAATCTATGATCTATCACCCATCTATACCTAAAGAATAGAGAAATATGCAGATTAACATTATGGGAGAGAGGATGGAGCAAGAACACCACAGGAAGTACAATTAGGAGGCTGGTACTATAGCCTGACTGAGAAATGATAAAAGCATGAACTTCTGTGTTTAAGAAGGGATGAAGGGTTATGGGGAGGACAAGAATGTCTTAAGGAAAATCAGGGTATAGTATTGGTACGTCCTGTTAATATCCTGTGTGTAGAGTTTGGAAGAGAAGAAATCTAGGATAACTTAGGCCTTTTGGCTTGTGGGTGTCATCCACAAAAGTAGAGATGGTAGGCAGAATAATGGCTCCCTCAAAATATGTTTGTGACTTAATTTCAAGATCCTGTGAATATGTTATATAACATGGCAAGAGAAAATAAAGGTTGTACATGGAATTAAAGTTGCTAATTGGCTGACCTTAAAGCAGGATTATCTTGGTTAGCCCAATGTCATCACAAGGTTCTTTAATGTAGATGAGAGAAGCAGAAAAGGAGGTCAGAATGAACAAACACATTAGAAGAAACTATACTGCTGGAGTAAGAAGCCATAAACAAAGAAGCTCAGGTAGCAGAAGCTGGAAAAGGCAAAAGAACCAGATGTTCCCCTAGAGGACTGGGAAGGAATGTAGTCATGCAAGCACATTGACTTTAGCACAGTGAGAACTATTTCAAACTTCTAACCTCCAGAATTATGATATGATAAATATGTGCTATATTAAATCACAAAGTTTGTGCTAAATTGTTAGAACAATAGAAAACTAATATACTGTATATACTCGAGTATAAGCTGACCCGAGTATAAGCCGATCCCCTTAATTTTACCCTAAAAACTGGAAAAACTTAGTGACTAGAGTAAAAGCTGAGGTGGAAAATGCAGCAGCCACTGGTAAATTTCAAAAATAAAAATATATACCCAAAACAATTACAATAATTGAGGAATCAGTAGGTTAAATGCTTTTCAATATTTATTGCTAAAGAAAAACTGTAAACTAGCATCAACGACTTTAAAACTTTAAATAAAGTGCAGAAAACTGTAGCTTAACAGGTAGTCAAGCTAAATCACAAAGGTTAAAATCCTTCAAAACTGGATTAATTTAATGTGCCATTAAATATTGTGGGTTAAATAGTTCAGTGGAATACAGTTCAGCTCAGCCGCGACTTGTGGACTGAGCTGAAGCACCGCCCCCCAAAGCAGACGGTAGAAGACGACTGGAGACTACGTGCATTTGATTCGGTGCTAGCACCGAATCAAATAACCTGTATGACCCAAGTATAAGCTGAGTTCAGGTTTTTCAGCACAAATTTTTGGCACAAAAACTCGGCTTATACTCGAGTATATACGGTAGCAGAGAATACACATAGAAAAGCATGTTAGAGAGAAGGTGAGGAGATTAGTTTTGGCCAGATTAGGTTGAAGTTATATATGAAGCTTCTAGACAGGAGTATACAAAAGATTTTAGGGTATGAAAATGAGGAGGCCTAACTTGTACATAGTAATGATCACTGAAACCATATGTTTGGATAAAATAACTCATTGCTAAAGTGTAGAGTAAGAAGAGCAAAGGGATAAGGATAAAATTCTAGAGAAGAATGATGTGTGTTTCTGTGAATGTGTTGCAGAAGTAAAGACTATGAAAATAGCAAAGAGAGCCAAAGATACGGGATGAAAATGAAGACAACCTGATGTTTAAGAGACTAAGAGAAAAAGACTTTAAAGAAAGAAGGAGGTCAATGGTGGCAACTATCACTGAGTCCAAGTCCTGGGTCCATGGGAAAGTGCCTTTGATTCAACAGTGTTAGTGATTTCACAAAATACGTGGGAGTTAAATTCCAGATCACTACTGACTGAGCAGAAAATAGAAGTGAAGAAGTGAAGGCACCAAGACCAAATACTGTTTCTAGAAACTTGATCAGATGACCTGGTCCTATGTGAGTGGGGGCTGAAAGGTGCCATTCACTTGGTCTTTCCCTGCCCATTCTGATATCCTTGATGCAAATTTTCTTCCTTAGGAAGAAAAAGATCCGAAGAAAATTTGTGCCAAAAAATACTCTTTCAGATAAATTATTGCACTATCATGTGCTAAAGTTCGCTTGTTCTGCCATAGCTGAGAATGCAGTGCTCTGCATTCTCATTCTGAGTTTAAAGACAACTGGAACTTATCACATTATACAATAATTACTCTCTTGGCTTAATTTTTTTTCCTGGTATATTTTCTGATCAGTGTTGTCTCTTCTAAAAAGGCTAGGTGTATGGAATGAAAGCAGAGAGATAAAACGTAAGCTTTTGTTGAGGATTCATGGGCACCACTGTGAAAGCAACTAGTGTGCAGTTGTAATACTGTAGTGTTTCTGTTGCCTAATATGATGTGAGAAACATTTGAGCCCATCCCCACACCAGCATTCCTTTCAGTTCCTATGACTGGTCTTTGTGCAGCCAGTGCTGTAACACAGGCATATATAATTTCTAACTTCTGTACATAATATTTCTATAGGTATGCCTCCAGCTCCCAATTATCTGTGTTTTATAGTCTGTGTGTTTGAAGGAAAATTACCAAAATTGTTAATATTTTACATCTAATCAAAGTAGATAAGCTCTGATGAAATCTATGTATTTTCAGTAATGGATATTCATTTAATTAATGAGTCATCCCAAACCTTTTTTATTTACCTTTGGATTCTAGAATATTTTTGAAGATGCCAAATAGATGTGACACTATTGTAAATCAGCCAATGAGAAAATATACTTGCAATAAACTATTGACTACATCCATAGATTAGTTTTGTTCATTAGGTTTCTAATCATAATTTGTATTACGATCTATTTTTTGATACATTTAAATATATAATAAAAACACTATAAGAAAGGAAACTACAGATTAATAACTTTCATGAACATAATCAACCCCCCCTAACAAAATATTAGTAAATTAAATCTAACAATATATTAAAAAAATTGTGTACCACGACCAAGAAGAATTTGTTCTGGGTATGCTAGGATGGTTCAACATTCAAAACCACAACCAAGAAGAATTTGTTCTGGGTATTCAAGGATGGTTCAACATTCAAAACCCATCAGTATCAACCACCACACCAACAGGCTAAAAGAGAAATCATATGTTCATATCATCAGATGCATAGAAAACCACTTGACAAAATCCAACATCTATTTGTTATAAAAACTCAGCAAACTATAGAAAAAGAACAAATTTCTCAACCTGATAAGGAACATCCATGAAAATATACAATGGACATAATACTTTTGATGGTAATAAACTAAATGCTTTTCCCCTAAGATCAGGAACAAGTTACAGATGGCCTTTCTCTCCACCTCTATCTAACCTCTACAATTGCATGACTCCATACCTTATAATAAATATCAATCCTTCTTTCTCCCCCCCACCCCATATGTGTGTATATGAATGTGTGTGTGGGGGGGGGTGTGTCTGTGTAAGTGTTTGGGTATTATTACTTTGGAGGACTCAATATTGTTAATATATTAATCCAATCAAAACCTAAGCAAGCTATTTTGTAGATATTGACAACCTAATCCTAAATCTCATATGAGAGGGCAAAAGATCTAGACTAGCCAACATGATTTTGGAGATGGACAAAGCTAGCAATCTCATACAACAATTTGAAAAATTACCATAAAACCATAATAATCAAGGAAGCACAGTATTGATTTATTCAGTAAAATAAAACTCAAATCAATGAAACTGTATTGAGGGTCTAGAAATAGACCCAAAGAAATACAGTCAACTCTTCTTGGAAGCGAAGGCAATTTAATGGGGGAAGAATTTTTTTTTTTTTTTTTTTGTTAGTTTTTTTTTTTTTTTTTTCAGTAAATGATGCTGAAACACACATTTACATATTAACCTAAGTATAGATTTTATACTTTTAAAAAATTAATGCTGACTGGATTATAGACCTAAATGTAAAACACAAAAGTATAAATCTTCTATGAGAATGTCTCAGATTAAAAAGTTCCAAAACAATAGATGATGTAGGGGGAAAGAAACTGTTTTACACTGTATAACCAGAGTATAACCTCTATGGAAAATTATTTGGAGATGACTCAAAGAACTGAACGTAGACCTACTATTTGATCTAACAATCCCATTTTGGGGTATATAACCAAAGGAAAATGGGTCTTTTTATAAAAAGGACACCTGCACTTGAATGTTTACAGCAGCACAATTCGTAATTGCAAAGATGTGAAAACAATTCAAGTGCTCACCAATACATTAATGGATTAATAAAATGTGACACAACATATGTAAATATATGTACACACACACGCCATGGAGTACTACCAAGCCATAAAAAAAACAACAACAATATAGTATATTTTGTGACAACCTGAATGAAACTAGAAACCATTCCTCTAAGTGAAACATCACAAGAATGGACAAACACTTGTACTGCACACGAGGCTGGAATTAATTGATCAACACTGAAGTGCACATATGGAAGTAAATCCCAATGAAAGTTAAGCTGTGGGGGAGTGGATGGGTAAATTCACACTAACAGGGTGAAGGGCATGCTTATAACTTTGACCCAATCTGTACAAAAAAACAAAATATGTAAACAAAATATTTATACCCCTTAATATTCTGAAATTTAAAAAACTGTAAAACTTTCAGCAGAAAGCTGTTGAAAAAGTTGAAACAGTTGAAAAACTGTTGAAACAGTTGAAAAAGTTGAAACAGTTGAAAAACTGTTGAAAAGGAAAAAAATCTAGATAACTTTGCATTTGTTCTAACAGATAAGAACACCAAATGCAAGTAAAAAATAAATTGTACTTTATCAAAATTAAACACTATAACATTTGACAGAATTGCATGCTTATAGGTGTTTAAGTCACTCATATGGCTTTAAGATTAGTGTTTATTTTATAAATAATTAATAACAATAATGTAATATTTTATAGACACATTAACATATTTATTGTTTCTGATGTGTGAAGCATTCTGTACTTGACCATAGCAGGTCAAGCGTTATTACCATAAGATAAAGAAACAGAGGTCGAAATGGTTAAGTGACTAAAGTGACAGAGTTTGTTGGTGGCAGAGGTCAGTCTAAAACTGAGGCCTTGTAACTCCTAACCTAATGCACCATCCACTGACCAGGATTATCAATATTGCAGGTGACTTATTGTAAGTGACCAATGATCAGCTGGGCATGGTAGCTCCTGCCTGTAGTCCTAACATTCTGAGAGGCTGAGGATGGAACTCCTTAAAGCTGGAGTTTGAGACCAGCCAAAGCAAAAGCAAGGCACATCTCTACTAAAAAATAGAAAAACAAACTGGGCATGTGGCGGGCACCTGTAGTCCCAGTTACTAGGGAGGCTGAGGTAAGAAGATCACTTAAGTCCAAGACAATTGAGGTTGTTGTGAGCTATAGTGATGCCAGGGCACTCTAGCCAGGGCAACAGAGTGAGACTCTATCTCAAAAAAAAAAAAAAAAAAGTGAGCAATCATATAGCAAAACTAAACCATACTAATGAAAAGAAAAAGCAATGTCACTAAAAACCCAACCATACAATTATTTCTAGACATAGCTTTTGTATAGATAGCCCCTACATACTTTGAAGAAGAAGGCAAAAGACTGAATAAGTTCCGCAATGAAACACATAGCTTCCATTCATTGCCTTCTTTGTTTTTAAATCATAATATGTATCAAGGTTGAATCCTGGCTCTCATACTTTCTAGATGTGAGATCTTGGGCAATTTGTTCTTTTGGTTTTTGCTGTTGTTGTTTTCAGGGTTTTTTATTTTATTTATTTATTTATTTATTTATAGACAATGTTTTGCTCTGTCACCCAGGCTAAAGTGCAATGATTTCAATCATCACTCATTGCAGCCTGTAACCTCTGGGCTAAAGCGATCCTCCTCCTCAGCCTCCCAAGTGGCTAGGACTATAGGCACCTGCCACTACACATGGCTAATTTCTTTTTCAATTTTATTTTTGTAGAGGCAGGTCTTACTATGTTGCTCAGGCAGATCTTGAACTTCTGGCCTTAAACAATCCTCCCTTCTTGACCTCCCAAGGTGCTGGATTACAGGCATGAGCCATTCTTCTCAGCCATGGGGCAAGTAATTTAACTTTTTTGGGCTAGTATTTCTCTCAATGAAATGAGCATAATGAAAACAGCCACCGCACAGTGGTAATATTGTGAGGATTAAATGCATTCATATGAGTAAAAGACGCAAAATATTTTTCTACACCTATTAAGAATTCAATTATTGTTAACTATAATTTAATTGCCCTTGAAAATAATTGAGGAGTTCATTTTAAGGAGTGTAATCAGAGACCACTCAGATCTAATAAACATTATTTATGTATAATGTTCACTGTGACTAAACGCTTTCAACTTTTGGAAGGTCGGCTGTTCTTCCTGTTGATGAGCAATTCATTAGTCATGGTTCTGGCCTTGGAAAAGTGCACGTGGAGTTGAAACCTTACCTTTCCCTCCCTTAGAAAACTAATATCACCCAGGTTGCCACTGCACAGTCATGAACAGATTGTTGAAAATCTGGTACAGAGAAAAACCTTTGCTTGAAGATCCCCAAACCTAAGCAAGTCTCCAATTCATTCTGTCCATGGTTGCTTTTCTCTTCACGCTGTAAGAAAACAAATACTGAATCTGTGACCCAGTAAATGAACTGAGTGTGAACTTCTTGATGAAGACTCTTTCATGGTAGTGATTAATGGGCTGTAAAGATATTGAAATAAAAACCTGAAACCACAAAATAGTCGTACAGTTGGCTAAATATTTTGTTTGGGCTCTCACACCCAACCTACAGATAACCTTGTGTTGACCCTGTATTCAAAACCAAGGAGGAAGGTCAGGGTTTTCAAGAGGGAGATTCGTGGTTGGGGTTTGGTCTGCCTATAAAAGGCTTGTGGCCACACGGTCGCAACGGAGTTCATCTTCCAAGTCTCTGATGGACTGAGCATGAGGTTCTCACAGAAGGAAGTTGTGACAGCTGGAATTTTGGCATCCACAAACGGGCTGCTGATCCCAGACTGATAGTTTTAAAACCCTAAAACAAGCCTGTTACCATTCTTCAAATTTGTTTCGGCAGGCGCCAGGGAGGAATGTTACCACCCCCTCGTTGCTAGACGGGAGTCTCCTCTCAGCATAGCTCTGAAGAACTTCTGGGATCTGGGCTCCCGCCTCATTCTGAGATTATGTTTCCCTGTCCTTGGCAGGACGCTGGCAAAACCACATGCATTGTTTAGACATATGGAACGAGGGGCAAGATCAGCAAAGGCCCTTAAGGCGAATGTCGAAAGGCCATTACCACAGGAGAGAACTGAGCAAAACGTATTAGGGAACAGGCAGTTTTTCTGAATCTTGGAGATATATTTTTTTAATCCTTTATGAAAAAATAAGACTTATTTTCCAATTTTAGGCATATATTGTCTAGCGTGCATTTATTTTGAGTTTCATACAAAAGAAAACACAGATACAGTACTGTTGGTTATTTAGAATAAAAAATTTGTTGGTGATGCATGGTCTTTGATACCCTATCTTATTTTTCATTGTGTTTTATGTCATAGTATTGTTACTTCTAGGAAAAAATGTACAAGTCTTTAAGGAATAAGAAACTTAAACAATATTTTCTTCTTTGTAGCATTATTGAGGCAAACAACTTTCAACCATGGAGCAGGACTTCATTCATTTGTGATTGGTAACAATTAAAAACTGTGTTATATTTATTCGGAGATACCTAATTTCTCCTAAATATTTCAAGTGCTTGTTCTGGAACTAACTAATGTATGACCTTGCATAAACCTCCAAACCTCTACAAGTCTATATTTCCTACAGTGAAATAAACAATAATAAAGTCATGTGATGGGGATGATTTAATGAATAAATATGAAGTAATCCTTTAAAAATAATAAAATGATATAAAGGTAACATTATATTGTTATAATGTTTGCTGATATTTATTCTAGTAAATTGTTAAATTTTCTTCTATTTATAAATCAGAATTAAAATTATAACATTGATAAGCATAGTAAGTTAAATCAAGAGTTTATTTTTATTTTAAACGATATAATCAAGGGGGAAAAAATGCCAAAACTATGGTTAGGCCATCCAGTTGGATTCAGAACTATAATAATTACCTTCTAGAAGCTGAAGGGGGCAGGCAAGAGGTACTTTTTGCCCTGTATTTCAACAAACCCCAAAATGGCCCAGGAGAAAATTCTAGGCTTGAAATTTTGATTTTTTTTTAATTAAATCATAGCTCTATGTACATTAATGTAATGATGGGGTACAATGTGCTGGTTTTATATACAATTTGAAATATTTTCATCAAACTGATTAACATAGCCTTCATGGTGTTTTCTTAGTTATTGTGTTAAGACATTTATATGCTACATTTAGGAAATTTCACATGTATCCTTGTAAATTTTGATTTTTTTTTAATGGTCATCCCCTTTCAGTGTCAATGAAAGTTATCAGCATGGATAGAGTCACAGAGAGACTTAATAGGATGAGAAGAAATGTGGGGAGGGAAAAAACAGTGTTTAAGGAATACATGGAAAAGTAAGATCATCCAAACCCAGCAAACAGAAAAACCTAGACCCAACAGCTTTCTGAGAGCTAATAAGGAAAGTTTCAACAAGGGTGACATAGTCACTGGTCATCCTGTCGATGCTACTGTGAAGTTCAATAAGATGAAAACCAGGAAATGTACAGCTAAGAGGCCAATGATGAAATCGTACAAGCAGCATAATCAGAATGATGAGGGAAGCTCTGTGTTTCAGGGGGTTGAGGTGTGAGTAGCAATGGAATAAAGAGAGCCAGCAGGAGTGACCACTCCACGTTTATTCTTAAACCAGGAGACACTTGAACTGAAAATATTCTGAGATAAATGAGAGGGTAAATGAAGCAGGATCACTGAGAGAAAGTTCCCTTAGGAGGTAGAAGGGTGAAATATAGTGTACTGCTAGGAAGATTAGACTTGGGCTGGAGGGAGAAAGAACAGAGGGAGACCAGCATAGCACAGACTGGTAAGCTTGTGGATTTAGGAGCAGGAAAGCAATTGAGCACTCTATTTCACATATAAAGTGCTCAACTTTAATGTGCCTTAATATATTTTGTTTAGCATACGCCACCAGAGTTCAATGCAATGAAAGTACAGTGGGAAAATTTACTTTGAGTTACTCATTTTTATAGTTAAAAACTGGCCAAAAGAGGTGGATAAGAAAAATACTATGGCTAATTTGTTTACCCATTCATTCAATAAATATACTGAGAGGCAAGCAAGTGTCAGAAACTTTGCTTCTACTGAGGATTTAGGTGAGATTTAGTTCCAACATGAATGATTGTAACTAACCGTGGAATGTTACAGCTTGATTAGGATTCTCAAACATGGGAAGGGACTTCTTGTGAGAAAGATAAGTATTTTACAGCTGTCTGGAAAATACTATGGTTACTATTTAGTCTGACACTATTTAACATCTAAGCATGGTCCTGTTGCCGGGGTGGGGACAGACAATGTTCAGGCAATGAATTTCTAAACATTTCTGGGGCATTTGAGTCTGTGAAATTTAACCTTCTATGGAATGAAATTGGTCTCACAAATTTAAAGGCAACACAAAGACATTCCGTGATATTTTTCCAATGTGCCAAATTTTGTCAAATAAGAAGCAGAATATTGTTTCTATCCTATCCATAGATGTTTAATAATATAACACAGAATGTTGTTAGTGCATTTGACTTGAGATATCTTTATTGAGAAATGAATTTGATTTTTAGGAATTTACTATAAATATCCAGGAGCTTGAGTGTGTTACTTTATAATAACTTTAAATAAGCTTAGCGAATGTTGAAATTTAGCATGTATATATATAAAGTTTATATTACTTGTTATGCTAAAAGTAAAATTTTAACTTATAAATTAAGATCATTTCAGTCCCATTCTGCTTTTTACATTGTTTGGAAAGACACAGGAAATATAAATTAAATTCCTAAATGAATTTAGCAATCGTCTCATGAGATGCTGTGTATGTATGTGTGTGTGCATATATAACACACATATATATATTCTTAGAGATGTATTAATACAAAGCCTATAAAGAAACTAGATGGTTTGAATTAGCCTAAAGTTAATGTATAATAAAAGTCATATTTAAAAACAAAAATATGTTAAGTCTCCAATGCTTTAACTTTGACATTCAGGCGAATGGTCACTGTTTTAGACTTGTGTCTTTTGTTTTCTATTTTCTCCGTGTTAAGACCTATATTCAGACTGTCTAGGAGGTTTTAGCCCACTATAAAAGAGAAACTCTGCCCATATATAATACAATACCCATATATGCATGCATGTGCACACACACAAACCTACATACGTAGATACTTGAGTAACTACCATACCATTCAATTTTTGGAACACTATTTGTCTCATTCATTTTTCACCTGAGTTCAAGTTTATGCGATATGGATTTGATGTTGCAAAACAGATTAGGTAGGCACAGAAGTGAGCTAGCCTTTTCAATTTTCTTTTCAATGGAGGACCTGCTGTTTGGAGTATAATAACTGATGTATTATAATTTACAACAACTAACAACTTACATCATCACTTAACTTATTATGATGTCAGAATTCCTAATCTGAAGAGTATCTTATCTACTTGTTTCAAATTGTGCATCCTTTATAAAAATTATTTTCTCAGGCAAGAAAATATGTCACCTACATATGAAGTTTCCATGTTCTAGTCAACAACTCAGAAAGAAACAATTTAGTTGAATACCTTAGGATAAATCTTAAAAATTTCAAGAAGACAGTTTTTATCCGAAGCCAAATATATTTTGTTACCAATAAAAAATGTGGAGGGAGAAATAAACATATCTGGAGTTGTAATAGTTTGCACTGCAAAAGAATGATCCATTTGCTTAAAAGTTAACTTTCTTTAGTAAGACCTTTATGCTTAATCACCTCAAATACCCTTGTAGAAAGTTGTTGATATGTTCTTACATATTTGCTGCAAATACCACTAACAGAATATATGTGTATGTGACCATTTAAATTATTAGCAATCTGTGTTTGCTATTTAAGCATTGATTAAGCGTAAGATGCACAAATGATATATAATTCATTTGCAGTGATACAATGGGGTAATTCTCTGAAATTTTAAGCATAATTAGATGCTATTAAGGGCTGACTAATTATCTAAAATTATTGAGACAACTATCTCTTAAGGCCTAGAACAATAGCATAGCTAACCCAATATCTATTTAACCAATAGATATTGGTTAAATAAATGTAGGGATATGATAGTTATTTTATATCCATATATAGACAGTCAAGGAGTACATTTACCTTCTTAAGGAAAATGTAATTATTATGTTTTGATTAAGCTACTTCATTAGAATAATACATTGATCTATCCAAAGATATAACATGCAGATGTGTGGATGACACATAATTCAATAATACTTAGAACAAAGCAATAGTAACATTCCTATTAAATATGGCACAGATACTCAGGACTTATAAAAATAGGAAAAAATATATCTAATAAGTCAAAAGAGACAAATATTCAGGATTAGTAAATGACTTAAAGAAATTTATATGGCAGAAAAAAGCAAATCTAGGTGTTCTACCTCACAAATGCTGAAGACTACCAGCAAATAGAATGATTTAGGAAAAGTAAGTGTTTCCTTTTCCAATGGCTATGATAATAAATAATGATTAAAAATATGCTAGTGAATTGGAATGTACATTTTGGTCTTAGAGAAAAATGAAATGGATTTTCAATGCATATAAATTACATCCTAGGAGGGGCCGTTGGAAGTTGCTTGACTCTTTCAACTCACTGGAAGCCACTTCTCATGATCTTCTTTCTACTTAAAGTAGCTCTCAAAGGTGCCTGCGAGAACATAATGGGAGCTTGTTTGGACGTAACATAGGTTCTGAGTAATCCTATTTTATTTAAGAAAACAAAACAAAGAAATAAATACATACTGTATAGTGTATACACGTGTGTATGTAATTTCTTCCAGTTAATTTTTATTTATTTATTCAACAATAGCCCTACCCTACTTTGAAATATTGAACTTGAATCATATCACATGTTGTATGAACACAACTAAAGGGTTTATTACAGAAAAAAGGGAGATGGATGACATTGCAATTTCAAGAGCTGGAAAAAATGTTTTCCAGGCACCTTTCCCCCCAGAGAAGTCAGAAACAGACTATATTGCCATAAATAATCCAAGTAAAATCAAGTCTCTTTGGATCTATAATTGATGTGAAACAGCAGAAGACAGAGGAGGAGGGAGATCCTACAAGAAAAAATGTTAGTCCTCTATTTTGCCCTATATTTGAAATTATTTCAATTTTTTAAAAAACTTTATATTCCTCAAAATGACACGACAAAATGGATTTTTTTCTACGTTGGCATTTCAATCATTCCAAAGACTTGTGAAAATTGATTCACTCTGCAAATCAAATAAAAGCTGTTTCCCTTTTACTACAGACTTTTAGAAAATAGTGTGGACAAATCCTTTTTCCCCTCAGAGTTTTTCCAAATTGGAATGCTGGCAACTCTTGCTATTCCTGAGAAAAATAGCAAAGCGACATTTTTTGTAATTAGAGCTGGTTAACAACCAGAGTTTGCCCACATCACAGAATTAGCTAATGTGCTAATGTTTTAGTTAAAATAGCTGTGTTGTCTGAGCCACACTTGGAACTAGTGAAAAATGAAGGCCAGAACAAAAGAAAGGTATGTACATTTCCATTTTTAAACTCTGCAAATGGAAGGAGAAAACAGCCAACACTTGGACAAGCATTAGAGGAGGAAACCCACTGTTGGGCTTTAAATGTTTTCATGATTATTTAACTTGCAGATTTCGTGAACTGAGACAGTGTCTAGATTCTCTATCATTCTCCGTCTCTTACTTATAGTCATTCTATGTTCTCTTGAACATTGGAATCCCATTATATAATAATCTATAATTGTCTCTGTTAACAGTGGAATAAAAAAGGCATTGCGATGGTTTCTTTGACTCTGAATTTAAAGAGTGTAAAAATAATGGCAAGAATAACTGAAATGAATTGAAATACCAAAACCTTTTTTCCAGGGCTCCCAGAGGTAAAATAAAATATACAGTATTTCTAATGTATGTATGTGTTTAAACCAGAAAACTATAAAAGGATTTTAAAAATCATGAAAACCTCTAAAACCATTCCCGCTGAAATATGACTTTTATGTATCTATGATTATGTGGCTAAGAGTCTTGCTTTTTAAAATGTATTTTACATACATGGATGATTAAATTTATTATTGTTATAAGTGAAAATATTCTTTTAACTCTGGTGTGGGAAGAAATCACTCTTTAGTAATGTCTACATGTCCCTGTATATTTATGAATTGTTTGTTGAAACGAATTAGGCTTTAACCATTCTACATAACTCTGAATTAACAGTTAACATTATTAAAGCATTCTGTTATAGATCTGTTTACTTTACTTTTAATAATTTAATTATAAATTTCCCAATAATTGTATGCTTATTTGCTTAATCTTTTAACATTGATTTTGAGCCCAAATCAATTGCATGCCTTCGATTGCTGTACATGCCTTATTTCTGCCTGTGTAACTTCTTAAAGTAAAAATTGACTTCATCAACATAGAAAAATATTCTTTTCAAGTGAGATAAAAAAAGAATTCAAATTTTTTTTTTAATCAATCAGGAAATGGTGTTGTGAAGTCTCAGGGTTGCTAACACTGTGTTCAATAAACTGGCCCTTCATTCTAGTGAAATAAAGTGGATTAGCAGATTGTTTTTTCCTGAACTGACCATTTATTTTAGTGACTTAATTAGAACAAGCATTTGTATGATCAAGTTTGCAAATTCATTCATTTATTCAAAATTCAAAACAACATGTAGTGACTGCTCACCATGTGCCCAAGACTGGGCAAAGAGCTGATACCTCATTAATGAACTGCTTATGGCCGCTCCCTCTGCCAGATTAGAATCCAGTTCCACTCACAGCCTGTTCTGCCTATCATTAGGTAAGAAGAAATCACTAACTTTCATCCAGTCCTCTGATATTCCTCATCATTGCACCTCTGTGATTATTTTGTTTCTGACCTTTGGTAATGAGGTGGAAAAGTCATTCCCATAAAGACCGGCCATAACTTCTCATTAGGGAGGGAATTGGAAGGACTTTGGGAAGCCATTTGGCAGTGGAGAATGAATCTTAGAGAACTTGGGTGTTTGAAAGACCAAGGCTGCACAGCTCAGCAGGAGACGTGAGGGCACATTTCTTTGTTTCTTATAGGGAGGAAGGTGGGGGGGGGGGGGAGGAGCAAGAGCAGAGAAAGAAAGGGAAGGAGGCAGGAAGCACAGTTAGTGTAAGATAAAGGACTCTTGGGGGAAAGGAGAGCTGAAATTTTCCCGATGGTGGGTGGCCAGAAGAAAATATGTGACAGAAACACCAATGCCAAGGGTTCGATTGGAAGTTTTGTTGTTATGCTGCATTTTGTCTTTTTCCATGATAAGCATTTCTTCTACCTGATTCAAATTTTCAGTGAATCCTACAACTTTGCAAAGGCTTGGAGAGTGTGGGATGTTTGTGGAAACCACAGACAGGGTGGGATTTTACATTTGTGTATGACTGGTTCAAACACATGTGAGACGTGAGAAACCAAAAGCTCACAGACAGATAGGACCATCACAACCTAAATCCTCTCTTCTCAGTGTCCTCCAAGTATCTGAATGTATTAGAGTGAGGTTTAGACTGCCACGGATATGGGAATCAGAGTTCAAAGTAATATTACCAGGATTTCTGGAAGTTAAGAGACTTCTGTTGACCTATGTTATCCTTGTGCCTCAAAATCTCACAAGTGACTTCATTGTTTATTGTTTGCATCCCACATCTTAGTGCCTGAGTCTATTTTGTCAAATTGTCTAGGACTTTTGGAGCATGAATCCCATTTTTCCCCTTATAATTTCTCTGTATCATTCACTCATTCAGGCATTGATTCATCAATTCTTTCACTCACAGTTATTAAACATTTCCTGGGGACTGACAATATAATAGTTGCTAAAAATACTGGGATAAAAAAGTCCCAATCTCTGAAGATGCTTATAGCCTGGTGTGAAAATGAGGCACACATTTAAAATATTTACAATAAGGGTGATGAGGGGTAGAGATTCAGGGAAGATTGGGGATATTTAAAAAGAAGACTTGTTTTGGTCTACCTCTTGAGTCTAGGTAAGGGTGCCCACCTGATTTGCTCAGCACTATCCCAGTTTTAGAGCTGAAGAATCCTGTGTCCTGGGAAATTCCTGAGACCCAGGCAAATTCATCCATGGCATGTTTGCTGCCTATGGATGTGCATTCTGGTCTGCACATTCAGAACTTAATTTACTTTTGCCACAGACAAATGAGGAAAAATATTGTAAGCAGAAGGACAAGTTCAAAGGTACAAAGAACCTATAGAACAACAGGCCATAGTTAAATAAGAGAAAATAGCTCAGTATGCCTCATGTATATTTTTCCTTTGGACGATGGCTAAGAGGCAGCTATAAACAGGCAAGGTGAAGCCAGATCATGAAGGACCTGTTATATCATGCAAAGGAGACCTATATTAGACACAAAAAGGCTTAGGGAGGCATTGAATAGTTTTAAACTTAAAAAAATTGCTCTGCAAAGGTAATCTTTTAAAAATGAGGTAGAGCAATTGGAAGTGGATAAGAACTTTGGCAAGAAAACTGGTAAGCAAGGTGTTGTGACTTTGGGAACGAGAGAATATGAAATTCTGAACTAAGAAGCTGCTGAGGACGATGATGACTAGAGGTCACTGTGCAGAGGTTTAAGAAGAAAACTATCTGTGCCCAGGGGAATGTGGTTGGAAACAGCAAGGATCAGGGAAAGGAAGGGCAAGTTCCTGAACAGGGCCAAGGATTAATGAAGGAGGAACAAATACAAATAATAAAATTAATAGGCAAGAGTTAAACCACAAATAAGAGCTAAAGAGCAGACTAGTAGCGAGGTTGACTCAGAATACATCAGGAGACTCAGGGAGGGACTTGAAGAAGCAGGGTGTCTTAGTCCGTAGGGAGGCCTAGTATACAGGTATATCATTCAGAATTACACACCCATGTTGGAAATGGACAATTCTGTGGAATTTTTTTTTTTAGATAATATTGAATTTTCCCCATTTTCTAAATCAAAATCCAGTATTTAGATGTCCAGTATTTAGAGGAACACCGTATAGTTAATTTTTAGTAAAGGCAAACTACTGTCACTAATATTACTACTCCCTACATAAATTACTTATTTAAGGCAGGAAAAATGTTCAAATCTTTTTCCATTGTTGTCCATTTCATTTGGTACTGACAGCAAGGTCAAGGTACTGGGCCTTGAACACAGGAAATGTTGGTTCTTCAAAAGAGAGGCGTAAAGCTCACCACAGTAAAAGATATTCAGTGGAGAAGAAACTTAAGCCAAGAACACTTTCAACGTAAATTCCAAATCTTCCAATTTTATTTTGGATCATGTTGTACGGAAGACTATTTAAAATAAGTTATTATTTCAGAATTTATAGTGTTGAACCATTTTGTTAGATCTAATCAAGAAAGTCTGTTTATCAAAAGATTTCAACTAGTAATACTTGAATTGTTTTCATCTGTATTTGATAGATTTCAAGTGCTGATACACTTTAAAGACTGGCTTTCATTTACAATTTTCATTTCCCCCCCAGTTTTCCCAGTATGTAAATGATTCCCTGGGAGTAAATTGAGCTACTTGTTTGTTTAGCTAGTAATTTTTCTTTTTAAAAACATATGAACTTCTTTAGGCCACTAGTGTTCAGTTTTCAGGACATTTAAGTCATTACTTTTAAAATGATTCACCAGAGCCCTTAATCTCACATGATTTTAGCATAGATGACTTACATCTGATATTTATGCAATCACTTTGTTTCAGTATCAATGATCCCCCAAAATTAAATTGTTAAGTTTCTACTTATTATAGCCAGGTAGGTATTTCTTTAAGTCAACAGCACAGATTTTCCAATTTGGATTGCTAAAGAATAATTATTGTTTGTTTGTACAGAAAAAGATTTAATTTTCTATAAAGAATATCACTATAATTATATAACAATAGTGTGGACAAGAAACTATCAAATAAAAAGCTACATTTCCATATAACATTTCTCTTTAAAGAAGTATGGGGTTTTAATTAAAACATTCTAGCTTTGGAACACTCTTTGAAAGTTAAGATTTTCATAGTTTTTGGCATATTTAATGTTGAGTAAACACGTCCTTTCTACTGAGTTGTCTTAAATGTAACAAATGCAGAAATTATTTTAAACCAATAGACATGGAAAATAGTTTACAAATTAATTTTGCATTAAAGCAACCTTGTAGGAAAAAAGTCTTTTATTGTATAGGTAATAAGTATCCTTTTCTTGTCTTGCTGCAAAGACAAGATTAGTAATGGATTAGTAAGCAGAGATCTGGCCCTAGGGATCTCATGGAGACACATTTACACTGATTCTCATTTTATTTGCCGGTATCTTTGCTCTCTGGGCCTAGTGTTAGTGTTTCTCTTCATATTTAACTGATGATGGTATAAATCTTTATGAAAAGACAGATTAAAATTGTACTTCTTCAAAATGCTTCGGGTATTGCATGATAAGCTAGAAAGAGATTTTATATTCAAAATATTTTATTGCACTGCAATGAAACTGCCACACAGTTCTATTGACAATAATAAATGATTAATAATTTTGATAAAAGATTTTCATCCAAAAATTAAATACTGTCTACAAATCTATAAATTCTATATCAGTGTTAACATTTATCTTGACATGTCAGATATTAGTCTATACCATAATCAAATGATTAAATGTGTTCTATCATTTTTTTTTTTCCACTAGAATGTCAGGGGACTAGGACATAGTGTTCAATAATGTCACAAATGTAATAAAATAAGAAACAATGACAAACACTTCGTTATCATTTTCATTCCAAATGAAAACTTTTGTGATAACTTCTTCTTCTTACATTTATTTTCAATCATATACAACCTTTACCTTATTTTTTCATAATTTAAAACAATATCGATTATTAAAACTGAAAGATGTAGAGGTAGAAGTCTGGACTATCTTGTCTCATTTTTTTCCTCATTCCCCCCAACTTTTCAACTCTAAAAATGTGTTCATTTTCATAAGTAAATATTTATCTTCAAAATATTTTCTTATATCAACATAAAACAACTTTGGAGTATTTCATTGAAATTATGAAGTTCTATTAAAAAGCTGGAAGTGAAATAAAACAATAAAAGTCAGAAAACACCAAAGACCAAAGCAATGACTAAAACTAAAATATATAAGCAACAACAGTCTATAAAAGTAATGCTAAATCTGTCTGATTTTCAGTTGTGCCTAGTTTAGGGCCTAGCACATAATATTTATTGTTTAATGATTAAACATTGTTTAATGATTAAATTATATACTTCCTCAGGCCAGTGTAGGTTGAATGTCGTTCCCCTAAAATTCGTTCTGTTGAAGCCCTAACCCGCAGTATAACAGAATGTGATCGTATTTGGAGATAGGTACTTTTCAATCTATCTACATAAAGTATATGTATATATAAGCTATATACATGTTGATGACATACACACATAGAAATCATATTGATATGTAAGTCCTGATTTAAAACTTGATTATATAAATGCAAAACTGGGAAACTATATCTATTAAAACAATGACTTTAATTATTTTTTAAAAACTTGTTATAGCTACATTGTCAAAGGATATGTTTTAAAAAATTTTTAAATATTTGATATAAAATACAAAGCATGTAAGTAAAATATGCCATACCTATCTGTAAGTGAAACATGTTAATTGTGAAATCTGAAAATATTTTTTATGTATTATACAAAAAAAGCACTCTATTAAAATGATTTGTCTTGTATTTTCACATTTTTTTTAGCATTGTCTACACATTTTTGCCTAACTCATTATAGAGTCTGCACAATGTTCAGTATATGGCAGGAGATTCTGGCCCATGTGAAATTACAGCCCCCAAATTATCAAAATGAAATATCAGTGCCCCCCAAACATAGATTCCTTTTGTAATCAACCCTAAAATGTTCTTTGTGTTCTTTAATACGAATTGAAGATGATCAATAAATTAGTAAATATAAAAATATGTATATTCACAGGCCTTTTTCTGCTATTATAGTCAATTTATTGACTAAATTGGCTTAGTATTTTGTCAGACAATGAAGATTTGCTAGATGGATGAGTGAAATCAAGAAGGCATAGAAATCAAAGAATATTCACTCTGGTTTCTTCAATAGAACGTCAGGAATTAGGTTTCTTAAGACATGACAACTTGTATTAATCACATCATATTAATGCTGAGCAAATATCATTTCTGTTAATGTTGATATTTATGATCCCTTCGTCAGAAAACTCTTAAATAAAAAAAGACTCTTACATTACAAATGAAAATTCTCATTGGAAACTATTTAATTCATGATTGCCCATATTGGTAAAAGAAATTAAACATACACATATATATAACAAGCACACATGTTTATACTTATCCTCACTAAAGATGGAAGGTTAAGTAACCCTCAACCTCACTATAAATAAACCTCCAATCTGCTCTTTGTTTTGTTTTTACTAAAACCAGAAGACACAGCCCTACTAACAACACAAAAGAGGAAACCATAGCTGTGCACAAAACCAAGATATAAAGTATGTTTTTAGTTTTCAAGCTTAACTTCTTTGAGCATCTACACTCTGAGTTTTTCATCTTTTTTACTTTAATAGGATAAGATAAGCTCTTTAGAAAGTACTGCAATCACAGAAACTTACAAGGAATGGTTGTAGAATGGAAAACTTAATATAGAAATACTTCAAAAAATATATTTCTGATATTTGCATATATGCATTTCTGTGTGTGTACATACACATTTAAGAAATAGTTCCTCATAATGCAAATGGAATTTCCAGTAAACTCTATGTATAGTTTGAATGATTAAATATAAAAATTCATTCTTGGAAAGAGTGTCTTAGTTTGTTTTATATGCAAAATTTTTCAAAAGACACACTTCAAGGCAGATCTGAAAATTAATTTTTGATGCCAATGTATTATAATCCCAGTATAACTTCAAGTTAAACTGTCTATCTGAAAATGCTCCAGACGTATACATATAATGAAAGTACATTAAGAATTATTTAGATTTTTTAGCCTTTTAAAACCCACCAAGGCTATTGTTTTAGTCCCAGAACTTAATTTATAAAGTTCAGTAGTAGTAAACAATCATTGTTCCGCTTTGAGCCTGTAAAAGGTTAAATGCTTTGTTCTCTAACTTAATTTTCATTATCATATTCTAAAAACAGGACTGGCAAAGTGAACAGTAATGAATGTTCACATGAAGATTTTGAGTTATATAACTCACATGTAAAAATGCAGACTTCCAAAACTAATACCAGCCTTTATAAATTCTTGGTTTCTTGATGAATTTGATTTTTATGTACCCCTCAAAGTATTAGTCATTCTGATCCTGATTTGGCGCAGAAAAGATGAAGTGGTGACCCAGAAGGGGGAGAAAATCCTCCCATAAATATCCTAGAATGTCTTCTTGAAATTTCTTGGTACAGATTCATAATGTATGGCTAGGAGTTGGGAGGAGAGGTAGAGATGGTTAAAAGGGGGGAGGGGCTACGTGTTTTATTTGTTCAGTGACACATTCATTTTTTTCTCTCATACTCTTCAGTTGCTTGTGCAAGTAATTTTTAAATTTTAAAATTGCATACCATGTGAAATATTCTTGTTACTATAAAATCTGACATCTGTGATTTAACTGTTCAATAAAATGATACACTCACTTTTCCAACAGATTCAAACGAATTGCATAAGCCAACATCATCAAGGTAAGGAGAAGGGTTTCATTCTCTTTTGGGGGATGGCTTTTGGCTACATAAATGAGCTGATACTGTTATCTCAAGATACACTCATGGCACTCCCCAAAGAAAAAGAAATATGCCTTATTTTAAAGAAGACAAAAAAGTTGACACACTTTGCTAAGAAATCACAGGACTTTAAAACATAAACTGAAATCAAATGATATTTGAATGTTGTCCAAGAGGCAGCTATGAACAGAGCTATCTGTAGGCAAAATATAAAGCGGAAAGAATTTGGCCGAACTTGATGTTCTGCCATAACAGATTCATGAGTTTGTCTACTTCGAGTGAAGCTGAGGCACACGTTTGATGTTGTGGGATCTAAGAGTCTTTTGGAACTAATTGTCACATGAATCAGTTCTTCAGTTGGAACCTGTATGTGAAACAGTAGGACTGCCAGTAAGGAAATATACAAACAACCTTTCCACCTCAAGAACTGTTTGTTATCACTGTTGTTGTTGTGGATATAGTTATTTTGAGGTCTTATTCCAGATTCAAGACTATTCTACATTATGACTATTCCTCTAAAATTTGAATACATTAAATATTCAACCAAGTCTCAAGGATGTCTTTAAACTTACACACTCAGCATTTCTTTGCCACTCTGTCTTTGAGAACAATTTCCACGTGTGTCTCCATGAGGCACAGAACCATCAACTTGTACATCTTAATTGTACCATGTTTGAAAGAAATTGTCAATTGGATGCCTTGGCTTACAGATAAAAATATATTCAGATAACTTGTATATTTTCAACAGAAACCCTGGCTTTAGAACACACTTAAGCTCATAACACCCACAAATACTTTTTCCTTCTCTCAAATTTCAGGCAACAGAGTGCCAGAAGATTTGGAATTTGTATAACCCCAAACTGTGTTTTCCTAACTAATCTTGGCAAGCTTAAAACCCTGGAAAGTCACAATTCACTTCCCAGGCGATCATCCTGGACAGCTCAGCAGCAGAAAAGCAGAACAGGATATCCAGCTATTGATCCAGGCCGCCGGCCCAGGTGGCCAACCACGCAGCTGTGCAGAGCCGCCTACCAGGAGGGCAGCGCTGGGCTGCAGGATGACATGTTCCTTTCCTCTTGTCTGTTTTCAGCTGGAGAGGAAAGTACAGTTTACTCTCCCCAAACACTGCCTGCCAACACTGCACTTTTCAGCAACAGTGAAAAGGGAGCATGTCTCTAACAATAAGTGTCACGGGAGAAACAAATCATTTATGAGATTCAGGAGGCCCCAACACAAGCAGATAGTTGATGGTGGAAAAACAGTTTCAGTTTTTTATTGTATTGAATGAGACATAACATCACAGTTAGGAGACCCGGTTAGGGCCAATTGTTTCTATGCACAAAGTACCTAAATACAGAGGATGAAAGAAATGATTATTTACTAAGCGAAGGTTAACAAATTCTTTGGCGTTGTATTAAAAGTTTCATGACAAAAGTTGTCATCATTATTAAAGACTAAGGGCTTCTTCCTGGTTCCATTCTTCTATTTTTGTATTTTCCTTAATATCATAAAGAAGGAATGATTTTTATTTAAGCTAAGAAATAATGTTTTCTCAGAAGTCTGTTCATATGTCTTACACAATTCTCAAATAGACAACAAGTCAGAAAGGGTGATATGAAACGTGTATTTTCAAAATGGATAGAGTGAACTGATACTTGCTTTTCATTGTAAATCAATGGTAAAAGATGTAGCTTTTTTAATTTCTACTAAGTATTTTGGGGGGAGAGAGAAATTATAGAGACTTTTGGGAGAAAATTGGTAACACTGTCATATCTAAGAAACTTTTACTGTAGTTCATAAAGTTTTCAAAAAAGAACGTGTATTCAATTGGTAAAGAAGCTTATGCATTCATCTTTTTCTATTCTTGATATACAGTAAATACTATCTATGGCAAATACCACATAGATGACAGACAGACATAGGTGATAGACAGACAAAGGATAGATATACCCGATAAGTAGATGCTAAGTCTTGTCAGTTGAGGAATCAGAACAAAATTGTACGTTCAGTTTAGTTGTTGTTTTACACATATGTAATTTTTTTAAAAGCCTAAACATTAGAATATTATCTCTCTGTTATCCTATTCGACTGCCACTAAAATCTGAATTTTGTGGTGAAAAGTATTCTAAAATTATCAGATCAAACAATTTATAATTGCAATATATGATGAAGATCATCCACTTAAGGATATTATTAATAAAGGTTCATTAAAGATACTTTTATAATAATTTAATTAACCAGCATATTTATTGTTTTCCTAAAGTTAAAAGAAAATAATTTGGGTATAAATATCAAATTATTTTCATTTACAATGCAAGAATTACTAGTTGGTTGAATAAATCAATCCATTGTTGATGAACAATGCTGTTGGTGAACAATATTCAGCCATTCTACACTTTGGGGAACATGAGCAGGATTGATTATCAAAATAAGAGAATCTGACCTATCCTGCTACTGTCTAGGGAAGGTATATTTCGTCTTCATGTTGGTTTCTCCTTTTATTAAACAAATAACTTTTCAATCAGAAAGCAGATCCTATTCTATTCATCTTAATAGTCTTTTTATAAATTAATAAAGAGGCGTGATGATCTTAATGCTAACATTAGTGTTCAGACAAGTTATATCAATTCTTAACTGGATTGTGCCAAGGAGCTAATTTTTCAGACATTAAATCATTAAATCCAGAAGGATTCTTTTTTAATCTAAGGAAATCTGGTGGAAATTTCACCTCCCTTACTAAATTGGAGAGTTTCTATGTTGGGGAAAGAGATGTATTAGACATGTTTCGACTCTTCTTTAAAACAAAACAAAACAAAAAAAAACTTTATTTTTAACTAAAGATTCTCAACTCTAAAAAATTATAAATTCAGAGAAGCAAAAAAAGAAACTATCCAGAAATCTACTACTTAAAAAAGCCATTGTTAAGATTTTTGTAACTCTATAGTCAGAATTTTCTATGAACAAATTTACTTTAGCAAAAACTGAAAACAAAATGTAGCACTGGTGTACGTACTATTTAACTATCTTTAGTTTTTAATTTATTGTCTTATGACTGTATTTTTATCAACTGATACACATTTGAACTGTTGTAGTAAAATCTGCCTGGCACTCCATTTTATAAGTACACGCTAATATAACCAATCCTTATTGCTAGACATTTTTTATTTTACTTCTGGTTTTGCAACATTCAGAAAGATGCCAGAATTAATACTTTATCCAATCTTTGTTAAATCTACAGTAAATTCCCACTAGTGGAATTACTAAACTGAAGTCAATATCCACTTTTAATGCATTAGATTAATGCATACAAATTTTCCTTGTAAATATTTAGATTAATGTGTCCAGGTTGTCCTTTCCTCATAAATTAATATATCTATATTCTCTTTCTAGCTTGCATCAATTTACTTTATCATGGGTAGTATATATGAACCCTGGTTTTCTCACACAGTCACTGCTACTAGATATTATAAAAAAAAAAATAAAACTCTGGGTTAATTATTTTATTCAAACATCATTTCATTACTGGTTTCTGTTTGTATTTCTTTCATTCTTGTTATAGCTCTTCACTGATCATTTGACTTCCTTTTCCTTTCTCAATGTTTCTATTTTTATATTCTATATGTTCTGCATATTTTTCTACCTTTGGTATTTTATCATTATTATTTGGTTTATTACTAATGGTTTATTAGCCATTTGTTTGTTATAAATGAAGCAATTTTTTTTTTTTTTTTTTTTTTTTTTTCCCAGATAGCGGTTTTCAAAATAGTCTTTTAGTAGGAGAATGCACTCTGGAGTTTGGCAAACTTGTGTTTCAGATCTGGATTTTTCTCGTTTACTAGCTATGTTACTTCGGACAAGCCACTAGGGCTTACTGAGACTCAGTTGTATCATAGTATAAAATGGAAATACTAAAATTTGTTATCTACACAAGTAGTCTATAACAGGTTTAGGAAATAACAATTATAAAATTAATTATAGCTGTTATTATTTTCATTATCGGTAGTGTCTTAGAATTTCAGATGCTGTTTCAGTGTCATAAAACCAAATCTCTACCATTTTTAAAGAGTTAAAGTATGAAAGTTGTTGAGAACTCATACTCAGAAAAGTCTTAAATTGGAAACAATGATTTTTAGTAGTTGTTTAATTTTTAAGCAAGTTATTTTCTGAACCTCAGTTTTCTCGTGAGGAAAGAGTATGAATGTTAGTACCTAACTTATAAAGGTTTAGAGACAATAAAATACTACATATGAAATGTCTAACATAATGCTTGACACATAAAAACTTTTCAGTAAATGTTAGCTTTTATAACTAACTTATCTTATGATTATCTTTCTACCTTTAAGTGCTCTTCAATTGATTTAGGGTGTTTTAATTATTCAAAGGATGTGAAAGGAATTCTTTAGGCTTCACAATTTGAAATAATCTAGCTGATTATCTTAGGGACTATCTTGACTGCGTTCCTGTCCAATGGAGTCCCCTCACCTTGGCTAAAAAAGTTCTTTCTGGAAAAATACTATTGATTGGGTAGGAGGTCTTGAGAAATCTACTAATATATTTTAATGATAATGTGTTTACGCTCTAATACCACCAGAAATATTTGCACATTTAGCATAACTAAAATATGTGACCTTTTTTATTTATCTTTTTGTAATCTCCAAAATGAAAAGGCATAATTCTAATAAATGTGATTTCATATTTCACAATATGTCCCCAAGAAGGCACAAAGAGAGCCAGTCACTTCCTGGTTAGAGAAAGTGTTGCAAACACAGGTGACACTGTCTCTGCAGGCAGAAAATAAGATGTCCAAACAACCACTTCTGGTTGTCTAACTGAAAAGAGGTGCAAGCCATTGCTTAGCTGTTTAGATCCATGAAATGTGTGTACGTGGGCTTCTATCTACTGGGAGGTATCATTTTTCTGGATCTATCACAGGGTATTATTCCTTTTTTCTCTCTCCCAATGGCTTTCTAAATTTCATGTACTCTTTAATTGGTCTTTGGAACAAAAGGTTTAGTAGGATAATTTCTTAATATGCAAAAGTTCTCAAGATTTTTTCCTGGGAAGCAGATCTTCATTTTCATGGAATCTTATTCCTACATAGCTTGTTTTTCTTCATCTTCCAGTGGCTGGGTTCTCATTGGTTAGCTTTGCTGTATATCTTGAATGAGTTCCCAGTGTTCTTGGTAGTTAGGCTCTACAGATGATATTTTTATCCTCTGGTTATAGAACTTTCCATCAGTCAGCCATGAATTTATGCAGAGAAGTACAGTAGCTTCCAACATGAATCTGACAGGTTTTGAAGTAATCCCATTCTCACTGATCCATTGGCTTTGAGCTGGCCATGGTTGTCTCCCTCCTGATACCTCTTAAGCTTATTAGTCTCAGCAGTGTCATGTGAGACTTAACTGCCTGGTCTCTTTTTCCACTGTACTTTATTACCAGAAGGTGTGATCCCTTCTTCAAACCATGGTTCCTGCTTATCCTGAGATGTATGTTGATTTCCACTTCAGACTTCCTCAGCAGCGAGCTATTTCTCATTACAGTGAAGAGAAAATGACAACATCTCTGTGGAAACACAGTTGTCATTGCCCAGAGTCAGTATGTTGCATGTTTCATTTCACAAGACATTCATTTCCTATTTTCAAAAGTGAATATTGAACAGAAAGAATTTACAGAAATTGCAGACTCTATTCTATAGCTTTTGTTGAATTAAAAGTCTACTACATGTGATTGTTGAAGAGGATGCTATGTGCTAAGCAGTGTTTACCACCGAAATCCACTAAACACAAGTCTGATTCCTTTGTGGTGCTCATTACTATTTGGGAAAAAAAATCCAAAGATCTTCAAAATGCCATTTATTTAGGTGAAAGAAACAATTTGAAAAGGAGATGTTTTTCTTTCATAGTATTTAATTTTATTAAATAATGAGGGAGGAAATAGAGCTTGACATTCACTTTATGGAGAAAGATAGTATCCTTTGAGGAAAAAACCCTTCTCATTTTGTGAAGTGGTCTCAAGAGACAGCTGACATATTATTCAAGCTATAACAACCACTCTGGAGAGCAATAAATACAAACACGCATGACAAAATCTGTCACTCAGTGACTGATAGTCGTAAACCATCAACACAGAAATCAAGTTAATAATTCAGGCAGAAAACCTATTTCTTCAGTGTATTTCTGATAAAACGTAAAATAGAAACAAGTTTTGAAAAGCCTAATTATAGCAGGTTGATGGGGGGAATCCTGCTGATTTTCCCGTAATTCCATTCTCAGTGAAGAATACTATAGATAGAGCCAAGAATATCATAACAATCTCCAACAATGTTGCCAGTTATGTCTCCACCATGGGCCACTCTCCTCCCAGGTTTTTGTGGAATGTAGTTGTGTGTCATAAACAAACAAAAAGCCAAGACCCAAATAATTTGCATTTATTATCTCCTGCAAGGATGATACAAAGAAAATGTCAACTCTAAGCTGAAACTCTTAGATCTGAGTCTGGTAAAAAATATACTTTTATGTCTTTTCTTATTATAAAGCTCTGGCTTGTCATTCTCCTCCTAGCAGTGACAAATTAAAATTATATTATTTTCATCAGTTCACATCCACTTAGTATGCACTGAGGCTTTGCAGGGTGATTATCAGAATCATTATGGAAGAGTTACCTAACCGAATATCAGATGAACTAACTCAATAGCTAGGGAGTAAATCTCCCTTATCACAAGCTATTAAAATGTAAAATTTCTTTGCACAATGGACTTGCTTTAGTCAAATAGACACATCACCAAAATTGGTTAAAGAAATACCAATGGTGGTTAAATATTCAAACTTTATTTGATTTTATGCTATTAATATTATGAGATTCTTTCAAAAGAATGCCGAAAGTACAGATTTCAAATATCCACTGCTTGTTTCTAATTCCACATGAGTCACATGTAGTGCCAGTATTTAGGATGAATTAAAGATACAGATAAAATTCATTCTTGTAACTGATTGCAATGTAGCACTCAAATGGACAATTAAATTTCATTTATTTTCACTCTGTGTGGCAACTCTTAGGGAATAGTGGTGTTCCCATTAAAATGCACACTTTTATAATATGGTCTTTGGCAAGAATTAGAACAAGTATATGATCGTTTTAACCTTGGGGATCCTGATCCAGAGCAGTACTTCTTAACATGGTAGATGGGTGTGTGTGTGTGTGTGTGTGTGTGTGTGTGTGTGTGTGATTGATGGGTAGAGTTGCTGCCTTGCTTTTTTCTACGTACAACCTTCTTCTATGGGTGCCCAAGAAGTTCTGCTTCTTTTATGATGCTACAATAAGGGCAAAATTCAGAAGTGAGGCTGCGGAGCGCTCATCTCTGGCTGTGGCTTGACCCCCTCTATTATCGTGTGGATTCTGTCTCGCACCCAGGCCCTGTGCGGGGAAGGAAGGGCTGCAGTAAGGTGCAGGTATAATCAGGGAGAGAGCTTTGGACACACTTTGGAAAAGCTCAGAAAAGCTAAACCTGATAAAAACAGCTAAGACTGATACCTAAAAAGTGCACAGGCTTTTATGTGAATTATAAATAATGCAACATTAGCTTGAGATTCTTCTAGTGAAAATATAAAGATGATTTTCAATATCAAAATAGCTAGGTATGGTGATCCCTGTATTCCTAGCACTTTGGGAGGCTGAAGCAGGAGCATTTCTTGAGGCCAGGAGTTCAAGACTAGCCTAGACAACATAGTGAGACTCCCTCTACACAAAATATTTAAAAATTATCAGGGGATGGATGCATACTATAGTGTCAGTTACTTGGGAGGCTGAAGCAGAAGGATCACTTGACACCAGGAATTTGAGGTCCAGTGAGCTATGACTGTGCCACTGCACTCCATTCTGGGTTACAGAGCAAGACCTTGTCTCTACAATAAGGTCAGATGAAGATTTTCAGAGATCTCACCTGCTGAGATGATCATGGTGCCTCTGCCCTACTGCCCACTCATCTAGAGTCTAAATCTAAGATGAAAACACGCTGAAACATGAGGTAAGTGTAGGAATATCCAACAAAGCTTTGACATTTTTACATTATATATATATATATTTCTTTTTTTTTTTTTTCTTTTTTTTTTTTGAAACACAGTCTCATTTTGTCACCCTCGGTAAAGTTCTGTGATGTCATAGCTCACAGCAACCTCAAACTCTTGGGCTCAAGTGATTCTCTTGCCTCAGCCTCCTGAGTTGCTGGGACTATAGGCACCTGCGACAACACCTGGATATTTTTAGAGACGGGGTCTTGCTCTAGCTCAGGCTGGTCTCAAACTTGTAAGCTCAGGTGATCCTCCTGCTTCGGCCTCTCAGTGTACTAGGATTACAGGTATGAGCCACCGCACCTGGCCTAATATTTTTATATATGTTTAATGTTAACATAAAAGTCTTACCCATGTCCTACCAAAATATTTCTGAGGTCATTACTTTCTTATGTCTTCCAAATAAGCTCTCTCTGGTAATTATGCAATCTAAGCAGGATAATAGCTATCAATTTACTTTTTTTATGGACATCTAGAAGCATTTGAATGGTTTTAGCCAAATTACTTCATCTCCTCAGACCTTAGTTTCTTTACCTATGAAAGAACTAGTTTGGAAATAAGCTACCTTGCTAACATTCTGTACTATAAAGAATTATAGGGAAAATAAGAAAAAATGGTATTTTTCCTTTATACACATGGAAAAGTAAATTCAGAATTCTAATGCAAAATTTGTCATACTCTTTAAAAGGACCAGAAAATGTTGAAATGTCAAATGAAAAGTAATTTTTTCTTGCACTTACCTGGCATTTATACTATTTGCACCATGTTGTAAACACTATGATCCAGGTCAAGTCCTGCCTCACCCACAGAACTTTTCTAATAACCGAACTATCCCAGAACTTTGTTAAAAATCCACAGGATGTAAATACCAATTATCAAGTAGTGTTCATTATCTGTTTACCACTGAGATCCCCAACCATACTATAAACTTCTTAAAAAGTAGAGACTGGGTGTTTCACTTGTATCTTCACATAATCCTAAAATGCTAAAAATTGGTTGCTAATTTCTTTGTTATCCCTTGACTGATGGCTGACAACATATGGAAGATAGTATGAATTAGAGTTTAACTTCTTCATATTTGGCTTGGTCATTCCCTGTCCCTCAAACAACTGTTTTTAGCTGCCTGGAGTGTCATCTGTTCATAATATTTACTCTGACCCATCTTTGAATTATTAGTGCCATGTCTGTTTTTTAATTTATTTTATTTTACTTTTTTATTAAATCATAGCTGTGTACATTAATGCAATCATGAGGCACCATGCACTGGTTTTATATACAATTTGAAATATTTTCATCAAACTGATTAACATAGTCTTTCTGGCATTTTCTTAGTTATTGTGTTAAGACATTTATATTCTACATTTAGTAAGTTTCACATGTACCCTTGTAAGATGCACCATAGGTGTGGTCCCACCAATCACCCTCCAAAAAGTGCTTTCTAATTATATACTGAGTTATTAAAAAATACCCTGATATGCATGTGAAAAAAATAATTTACCAACTTTTTAAAAAATGACACAAATTGATCCAATAATTTTTATTATTGTACATTGTCAATGTAATGGAGATTTTTAAATTTTCTTGTAATAATGTATTTATTTCTACATATTATTATTGTCCTCCTTTCCTCTTCTATTTGTTCTTTTATTTGAGGGATGAGATTACACCATTTGCTAGTATTTAAATGGACATAATACCCAAACCACTAATTTCTTTGGGAATATCTAGTAAGAGTCACATTGGTTTATTATACCTCCAAGAAAGGAATTTTATTTGACAAACACATTTTTAAAATTTATTTTTAATTATGTGGCTACATAACAGTTTTATATATTTATGGGGTTACGTGTGATATTGTGATAGAAGTATACTGTGTGTAATAATGAGCTCAGGATAATTTTATTGGCCATTCATTTTTCTATGATGGCATCTTATTCTCAATTATAAATTAAGTAGTAAAAAATAATTTCACAATGTTCTTCTCTGCAGATTATCCCTTTTCTGCTTGGTACATATCATGGATACATGAGTAGTATTATTAATAATTCCCTACCAGTATTTATTTACTCAGAAAACATCTTACATTAGTGATAGAGACAAGGAATGCCAAATAATGAGTTGATTTTGGTATCATAAAAAATTCAACCAGATCATAGATGATTTTTCATAATCTTTATTATTTGAGTTGCCATCTGAATACTTCTTACCACTAGTGGAGGTAAGGAACATTTATTGGCTTATTATTTTTCAGTAGAAATTATGAAGGACAATGGTCCAAACTCTATTTAGACAGTACAACATTTAATTAAGGAAGATTGCTAAAGTACTAGGTCAAGAATCTCATAATCAAAGCTGGGAGTTGAAAGGAGTCTAATTACCTAGACAAGGAATTGAACACTCAACTATCTACATGACCCTGATGGATGATGTAAAGTACCACATTGCAGATCACATGCCCATCAAATGTGAAGAGTAGCTATGTGGGATAGGTGATGGCTGCCATTGCATGACACTT
This sequence comes from Loris lydekkerianus, assembly GCA_963574355.1. Taxonomy (NCBI): domain Eukaryota; kingdom Metazoa; phylum Chordata; class Mammalia; order Primates; family Lorisidae; genus Loris; species Loris lydekkerianus. Next base: position 50,990 of record CAUYPK010047600.1, read on the forward strand.
GCAGGGGCGCCATTTTTCAAGAGATCAAATGTTAATTTTAATGTGTGAACTTTCTATCGTATATTATTTCACTTGTGTTTGCTACAAGCCATTCTGCTTCTTCTAAAATTATTAGTCCCTTGAGAGTATGAACATTTTATTCTATATCTTCAAAAGTATTAGATGAGAGCTAAGCATTAAGAAAAACAAAAAAAAAAAATTAAAAATACAAACTTTTAGGATTGAAAGAATATCCAGAATCTAAAGACAGAAGAACAGGGCCACAGTGGAAATCAGCTGAGTTGGCAGTGATAAGATAATACAGTGTTTCTGAGCAAAATCTTAGCCTGATCACATAGAACAACCATCAAATCATAAGTTTCCAATAAGAAATATTGGACAAATATTTCTTATATAAAATATATGAGATTATATATTATATTATAAAATATATGAGATTGTATATTATATTATAAAATATATAATTATTTTCTTAATAAAGAAAAATTATTATTAAATTTAACTTTTCAATTCTCAATAACTGCTTTGTAATTTATAGGAATAAAAGTAACATAAAACATCTAATCACAAATTTAAAGTCATCATTTTTTAGGAAAAGTGAACTTTGAAGCCCTCTTTTTTAAAATATATTCTCACACTTGGTCACACGCTGGGAAAAATAAAATGAATTTTCTGTAGGAGCATCTTTCTAATAAAAATGGAAAATGAATCATGTAAATTTTTAGCAGACATGTTCTAAAAAGTAGATGATCAAGGTCAAATTAATTTAATAATAAATTATATTTAACCCAACGTTATTATCCAAAATATTATTCCTCATCACGTAATCAGTATAAAAATTTATGTACAAGACATTATACACTTTTCACTGAGTCTTTGAACTTTAATGTGTATTTTATATTTACAGCACATTGCAATGTGAACAAGTCACATCTCAAATATTCAAAAGCTGCATGGGCTACACAGATAGAGAAGCAAACTATGTTTTTAAAATACATTTTAGATGAAATATGACACTGACAATGTTATTTCCATAAATGGTAATTGTCTTAAGAGGAAAGACTTAAGTTTCTGGGGAAATGGTGACAAGAATGACTTCAAATAGCAAAAACTGCCCTTTTTTAAAATTTGAAATGCTGTTAAAGTCAATAATAAAATTATCTCTTCCAGTTTTTGCACTCTCCTAAATTATAAGTGAAGCATAAACTCACAAAATAGTTTAAGTCACAAGAGTTTTGTTAGGAAGCCACTGTCTTCGTTGAATTACCTGTAACATTATGGTGGACATGAGGGTCACGGTCTATTCCTTCCCAGTTAATGTTGTGTTAACCCAGCTAGCGTTAACCCAGTGTTAATCCAGTTGTGTTGTCCCACGTACGGTTAACATTGCTTCAGAAGGCTTTATTTACCACATAAGGGGTCTTTTAAGAAGGCTGATGTAATAATAAAATCCCAAATGTATTGTCATAGTCATAACTAAACCTTGTATCGATACGTACATCTTAAAAGATCACGCTTCCTTCTGAGAATTAGCAAATTTGTATTATTTTGCTTACACAGGATACACAGGAGACAGAGATTGTCATTCTCTAAGTACAAAGTGAACAAGAATCCTCCACTTAATAAATATTTGTTGCAATAAACAAATACTTGAACTGAGTACTTTAATAGGATAGAAATTGCTTTTTCTCAGATCACCAGACTCCAGTGTCTTCTCATACTAATGACACGGGGAAAAGCAGTGCTGATGTCTTTTGTATTTCTCTGCCTCACTTCTTTGCAAGCTGAAGTGCTAACCCTTGAACATACTAGTGTTACTGCGATAGGTATTTGTGTGTGTGCACAGAGGTGTTTGTGGAAGTGTGTGTTGTTTTTCTGTCTTCAACCTCCTCAGGTTTTTTTTTAAGCACCAAAATAAAAAAAGAAGAGGGGGGGGCGCATCTGGAAAAGAAGGGGTGGTATTGAGGCAGTGGGGTGTGAGCTCTTGCCGTAGCAATGAAGACTTCAGGCTCTTTTCATGACTACAGATAGAAAGATTAATTTCATTAAGAGCCACATAGGCCTTCAGGAGTGCTTATCAAAGCTCTTCAGAGAGGAAGTGGCCTTTTTTGTTGTTGCAAAACAAACAGTGCTTGTTTCTGTAGCCTTGACCTAAGATCTCTCCCACTGTATCTCTGTTTTTCAAACCTCCTCCCTGAGTCCAGTAGCAGGTGTGAGGGAATCCAAAACAAAATGTTTAATCTTAGGAGTCCCAGCCCCACAGAAGAGCTCTGCTGCCATTTGAGTTCTTGGAAAGGCCCTGGCCAAGGTCAACAGCGTGATTCTATGCAGTGAACGCTGCCAACAGGCATGCAGTTCCCAAGGTCACAGAGAGTCTAAAGAGTAAAATATATTTCTGATCTTTGAATTTGAAGTTTAATATTTTGCATTTGTTTTTGTAAGTTAAATCCTGTCAAAGAAAAGTTTCTGTCTGGATAGGAGACCAAAAATTAGAAGTGAAAGTTTTAGTGTGACTGGAATATTTGAAATCAGGGGAAAAACAATCTTCCTCACAAATCCAGAGGTGTTAAACTACCAAAATATGCCTGTGTGGGGGGAGGGATTTGCAGTCAAGAGTCTATGCATTTTCAAAACCCTGAGGGTTACTGAAAATAGCATTTTCCTTAAGTTGTACTGTTTCATTTTAAAGTGGTCATTCTTATTCAGTTTATGGGAATCATTTGGTTTGGGAGCTTGAGTAGGGTTGCAGGCAGTGTGTGTTGGTCCCCATGGGAATGGTGAGCATGAAGAAAAGAGGAAAGGCCTGGGCAACATACAACTATATTTATAAATAACCTTATTTTTCAAATGACAATTCATTTGAGATAGCCTAATTAATACTATCATATTTTCTCAAATACAAAGAAAATCATATTATCTCATTTGAGGAATGGATCACACCAACACAAGCACTTTAAGGATGATGAGAGAATCTTCCTCTGTCCTCCTTCAGTCCCTGACCCCCTGCACATGTCCACAATACACACTTATAGGTCATATACATACACACAGACACAGACACACACATAAAGCACATGCACTCATGTACCATGAGCACACACACACACAATTACACACACAGGCAAACACATTGGTTTCCAGGAGCATTTGAGATGTTTCTTTTCAGGAAAACCAGCGTTTGCATTACTACAGTTTGGGGGCAATTTACCCAATCTTTTTAAAACTGTTTTCCCCTTTAAATATGAATTATAATCACAATCCTATGTGGTGGTGTTATGAGAATTAAATAAAGTAAACATAACAACTACTTGGTAAAGTGCCTAGAATATCATAAAGAATCAGTAAATGCTAGAGATTTTTAATATATTTTAATCTTGAAATCATGGATGTCTTTCCAACACTTCTATTTCACTTCTCTAACTAAGTTGGAGGAATAATAGCCTGCACACAGTTATAATTTAGCCTGGTAATTATTACACAGATTTTATTTTTGCATTACATATTTCTTAATAGTAAACTCTTCAGAAAGCTTCCCTTTCTCCACAGATTACATGATAGTCTGGTCTGATTTCTGTCACCAGTTAGAGAAAATTTTAGTGGGCTGATGGGGGATTGTCTTTCAGGAAATATACATTTTTACTGTAAAAATATGGATTTGAGTTCCAGACCACCCCAATAAAGTGAATATCACAACAAAGCAATTCACATGAAGTGTTTGCTTTCCCATTGTATATAAAAGTTACATTTACACTATATTGCTGTCTATTGAATTGCAATAACATTATGTCTAAAAACAATGTACCCATTTTAATTTAAAAATACCTTATTGCTAAAAAATGCCAATAATCATCTGAGTCTTTAGCAAGTCCTAACCTTTTCTACTGGTGGAGGGTCTTGCCTTGATATCAATGGCTGCTCACTCAGCATGGTGGTGGTTGCTGGTGGTTGGGGCAGCTGTGGAAATGTCTTAAAATGAGAAAAAAAAATGAAGTTTGCTGTATTTATTGAGTTTTCCTTTCACAAAAGATTTATTTGTAGCAAGTGGTGTGGTTTGATAAGATTTTACACACACAAGAACTTACTTGAACAAATTGGAGTCAGTGCTGTCAAACCCTGCCACTGCTTTGTCGACTAAATTTATGTAAATCCTAAATCCTTTGTTGTCATTACAATGATGTTCACAGAATCTTCACCAGGATTATTTTCGATCTCAAGAAACTACTTTCTTTGCTCACCCATAAAAAGCAACTCTTCATTCATTAAAATTTTATCATGAAATTGCAGCAATTCCATTCCACATTCAGAATCCACTTCTAATTCTAGTTCTCTTGCTATTTCTACCACTTCTGACTTACTTCCTCCACTGAACTCCTGAACATCTCAAAGTCATTCATAAAGGTAGAAATCAACTTGTTTTGAACTCTTGATAATGTTGATGTTTTGACCTCCTTTCATGAATCACAATGTTCCTAATAGCATCTGGAATCATAAATCATTTCCAGAAGTTTTTTGAACATACCTTGCCCATCAGAGGGAATCACTATCTGTTGCAGCTATAGTCTTATGAAATGTTTTTCTTAAATTCTAACCTCGAAAGTCAGAATTACTCCTTAGTCCATGGGCTACAGAATGAATGCTATGTTAGCAGTCATGAAAACCACATTAACCTCCTTAGACATCATCAGAGCTTTGGGGTGACCAGCTACATTATCAATGAGCAGCAATCTTTTGAAAAGAATCTTTTTTTCCTGAGAAGTAGATCCCAAACGTGGATGTAAAATATTGGTAAACTATGCTGCAAACAGATGTGCTGAGACGCAGGCTTTGTTGTTGCATTTATAGAGCACAGGCAGTGTAGATTTAGGATTATACTTAAGGATTTTAGGATTTTTAGATTAGTAAATGAGCATTGGCTTCAACTTAAAGTCTTTAGCTGCATTAGCCTTTCATAAGAGAGTTAGCCTATCCTTTGAAACTTTGAAGCCAAGTATTGAGTTTTCCTCTCCAGCTATGAAAGTCTAACATTGCATCTTCTTTTAATACAGCATGAAGCTGTTTTGTCCACATAGAAAACCTGTAGTTTAGTGTAGCCACCTTCATCAGGGACTATAGCTAGATCTTTTTTGGTAAGTTACTGCAGCTTCTACATCAGTACTTGCTGCTTTTATGGTAGGGAGACAGCTTCTTTCCTCAATCCTCATAAACCAACTTCTGCTAGCCTCAGACTTTTTTCCTGAAGCTTCCTCACCTCTCTTGTTCTTCATAAAATTGAAGAGAGTTGTATTCTTGCTCTGGATTAAATTGTGGCTTAATCACTAAAATTTTCTCTAGATCAGCAATAAGCTTGTTTGTTTTGTTTTCTTATCATTATGTGTTCCCTGAAGTAGCACTTTTAATTTTCTTCAAGAACTTTTTGTTTGCCTTCACAATGTGACTAAGTTTTTGGCAGAAGAGGCCTGGCTTTCAACCTAACTCCACTTTCAACATGCCTTCCTTACGAGGTTTCATTATTTGTACCATTTTAGTAAAAGTGAGTGCTATACAAATCTTCCTTTTACGGAAACACTTAGAAGCCACTGACTAGCTTACTTTTGATATTGCTGCATCTTATGGAATAGGGAGGCCTGAGCAGAGGGAGAGAGAAGGAACAACAGCCAGCCAGTGGAGCAGAAAGAGCACACATGCCTATCAGTCAAGTTCATCATCTTATACAGATGCAGTTAGTGATGCCCCCAAACGATTACAATACTAATATCAAAGATCATTGGTCACCGATTTCTATAACAGATATAATAATATTAAAAAGTTTGAAATATTACAAGAATTACCAAAATGTGACACAGAGACCCGAAGTAAGCACTTGCTTTGGAAAAAATTATGCTGATGAACTTGCTTGTTGCCACATCCCTTCAACTCATTAAAATTGCAATTTTTGTGACATGAAATAAAACAAAGTATAATAAAATGAGTTATACCTTTATAAGAAGTAATTAGAAAAGATTATATGTGTGTATGCATGTATGTATAAGAAGTGACAAATATATAAATTATACTTATATAAGTAAATAAATAAGAAATAATTATAGTACAAAATTATTTATCAGCATGGGTTTATTAGGGTCTGTACAGATGTTCAGAGACCCATAGATAAAACATATCAATATGCTATCATGTGTGTTAAGTCTATGCCAAAAAAAAAAAAAAAAAGAATGAAAAACAAAGGAGGTGCTTAGGCAGCTATGCTAGAAGTAATAATTTTCTAAGCACACAAAAGTATATTTTTAGAGTTGTTTTTATTTTAAGGCATACTCCTTTATAATATTGTCAAACACTAAGTTGGTACTGAATAGACCAAATGGAGCAAAGTGCTCTCAGCTTTGTAATTTTCACTTCTAAGACTTTGGCTTTTCAACATATGATTTTTCTTCAGGCTGATTCAACTAGGCTGCATGTCAGCTTCAGTAAAAAGTGATTATCTACACTGAAGGCTACTTAATAAAGAGCCAGTGAAAGACTGTGCTTAGCCATTTGAGGGGTTGTCCATTAGTGAGTAAGAGAGCCCATGATGAGCAAAATGCACCTTATCTTATGAAGTCTATTCCTTATAAATAAAAAAAAGTCCCTATTCTGTATTTTTATGGGTTATAATGGCTAGAATTTGGAGGAAAGAAATATTGATATTTTTTAAAAGTCAGGGATCAGGGTTTTTTATTCTTTGATTTTAGTTGTTGTGGAGAACAAACATGGGAATAAAATTTCAGTGTTTTGATTTGCTGTTTTAGTCTCTGAAGGAGAAGACTCTTTGGTACTGCTATGGTTTGACTGAAAGTGTCCTCCAAAAAAGCATATGCTGAAAACTTAATCTGCAATGCAACAATGTGGGGAAGTGGGACTAGTAGGAGGTGTTTAAGTCATGCGATGTCCACCCTCATAAAAGGATTAATGCCATTTATAAACGGCTTGAGCCTGTGAGTACTTCAATCTCCTGCACTCTCTCATGGTCTTTGCCCTTTAGCCATAGGATAACTCAGAAAGAAGGCCCTCATTAGCAACACATCTTCAATCTTGGACTTCCCAACCCCCAGAACTATACAGTAAATAGCCCTTATAAATTACCCAAACTATGCTATTTTGTTACAGCAACACAAAAAGGACTAAAACAAAAAATTGGTCCTAAGAGTTGGGGTTGTTGCTGTACCAAAATGTGGGAGTAGCTTTGGAACTAAGTAATGGGCCATAACTGAATGTATTTGGAGGATCAGGCTAGAACAACCTAGATTTCTATGAATAGGGCATTAAGGGAAATTCCAATAAGGGTTGAGAAGTAGAGGAGAGAAGTAGAGAGAGTCTAACTATTGTCAGGGATCACTTAACTAGTTATAATCAGAATATTGGTAGAAATAAAAGCCATTCTAATGAGGTCTCAGATGGAAATGAGAACCAAGATACTGGGAAATGGAGTACAGACTATCTTTGTTATGTATTTGCAAACAACTTGGCAGAATTGTATCTGGATTCTAGAATTTAAGAGAGATGCACCAGATTTCTTCTGGCAGAAGAAATACCTAAGAAGCAAAGTACTCAAGATGTTTCATGTCTTCTTTTGTCCACTATAATAAAATGAGATAAAAGACAAAGGACAAAATTTATAATTAAGGAAGCGGGGCAGAAAGATTTGGAAAAGTTTTGGCCTGGCCATGAAAACAATAACAAAGTGTTTTGGGGAGAGAATACTGAAGGTTTAGCCCATCAATCATTTGTTAAAAAGATTAATACAGAGAAAAGGAAGCCATTAAGACAGTGATCCCTAAGGCATTGCGAGGTCTTTGGGGCTGCCCCTCCTATCATAGACCCAGATATTTAGGAGGAAACAATGGATTCAAAAGACAAGCCCAGGGCACCATCTATAGGCTTACCGCCCTGTGCTACCTTGGGTCCTGCTCTTCATATTCTAGTACAGTGCTCTTCAGCCACCCCAGCTTTGACTTGTATTAATTCAGATGCAACTTGGGCCACCACTCTGGAGGGAGCAAGCAATGAGCTTCTGCAGTGTCTATAGACTCTGCAAATGTGCACAGTTCACCTGGTCTGGGGCCATTCAAAGAATGTCCCAGACTGACTGGGGACCCAGACATATCACAGGAACAGAACTTCTGTGGAGAGGGTCCACTATGCATGGGACTGGGGTCACCCCTGAGAACTTCAAACTATAGCGCTACCAGCATACAACTCCATCTTGAGAGAGCTGCAGCACTGAGACTCTAAACCATGAGAGTGTCTAGGTAGACTGGACCCAGCAAAGGCACAGAGCAGGGCTTGCAAGTCCTTGGGGGCCCAACTCTTGCCCCATGTACGTTTCCATTGCATGTTTTGTGTGTGTGAGCTCAGTACCTACAACCACCAGTAGTTCCTCCAATGAGTTATGCTTTCTTTCTCCATACCCCCAAGACTTTGCCCCCCGACAGTGTTGGAGGGCTTCTGTAGCATGGCATCACAAATGGAGTGGCTCAAGCAACAGAAATGTGGTATCTTGTAGTTTTAGAAGCTAGGAGTCTGGGGTCCGGGGGTCAGCAGGGTTGGTCCTTCTGAGGACTGTGAGGGGAAACTGTTCTAGGCCTCTCTCATAGCTTCTGGCAGTTTTCCAGCTGTTGCTGTGCTCCTTGGCTTGCAGATGCATCACTCCGATCTTTGCTTTGATGTCCACGTGGTGTTCTTTTCACCCTGTGTGCTATCCTCTCTCCAAATGTGCTGTTTGTGTACAAACATCAGTCATACTTGATCAGGTCTACCCTGATGACCTCATTTTAGCTTACTAAGGAATCTGTCTCCAAATGAGATCATATTTTGAGATACTGGGGTCAGATTTCAACAAATGTATTTGGCAGGGTACTGTTCAACCCATAACAACCTTTCTATTCATGGATTACTCAGGCCCCACGCCCACCCCAGAACTCTTACCCTGTTTGGAAATTGGTCTATCAAAAATCTGTTGGGACACCTCCTCCTCTGAAAACCTTCACCAACTCCATCACTCTTCCTCTCTCTCTCCCCAGGGTGGGATCTGTGCCTGATATGTACTTGCATTTATTTCATGAATTGACAATGTCTAATTTAATAACTGCACATGTTATTAGTTTAATAAACATTCATCTTTTACATTAGAAAGTTCTGTGAGACCAGGATTTTCCTTTATAGTCATCATCTTAGCACCTAGCCTAGTGCCTAACACATCATAAGAGTTTAATACATTTGAAAAAACAAATTTTAAGTTTGCTAAATTAAATGGAAGAAGGGCCAAAATAAAACACTGCTTTGAGATTTTACATAAATATTATAAAGAGGAACATTTTACCTGTGTGGTCTTGCAAATACTTTGAAAGGAACGAATGTGATGGGTGAATCTCATCAGAAAAAAATACTTTTTGATTTGTTCTTAGGTACTTTAACTATTATAACTGTATCAAGTATAATGTAGTTTTTAAAGAGAACAAAAGATGTTCTGAACTATGTGTTGCCTCTACCAAGGGTTTTTACATGATCAGCTTATTTTCTTATCTGTAGTCTCTAAGGGACATTCTGAAGTTTTGGAAAAATTATTGATTGCAGTTTTTTAAACAATTGGGTAACAATACTTTGCAAGACCTGGACATGCATTTAGTAATGTAGAGAAAGCACGAAGTCCATCAATTGAAGGGAGCTTCTTCATTTGAATAAGCGGGCTCTTTGTCATATAGCTCTCCTCTCCACTTTCCACTTCCGAATCCTCTAAACAATCAGGGAATGGAAAAGAGCACCCATCTCCTTCCTCTGAAGCATGAACAACGCAGTGCAGACCTTCAGAATATTTGTGTCCAGAGGAAACAATAACTACCTGGGTCCTTGAGGAAACAGGAATTAGGCAAGGAACTTCCCACCATCTCCTTAAAAAATAATACCCCTAACATAACCAAATCTGAAAAATCATCCTTCTCTGTAGAGAATGATCAAAGCTTTAAGCATCTTTAAAGTCATAATAACAGAAAAAGCCCAGAAGGCAAAAGTTTAGTTATTTGCAAGTTTAGCAGACATACTGGGTACTTGGTGATTGTGTTTTTAAATGTGTACAATTCATTGATTATCACATTCTATACTGTTTTGTGGTCTACTAATTTGTAGACATATTTAAATACTTTTAATATCACGTCAAGAAAAGTGATCAATTTGAAGCTCCTCATGACACCTTTGTTAATGTTATTTACATAGCACTTTTACTGTTTAATGTTCTCAAAAAAATGCTCTAGATTAGAAAAAAATTGTTGCTATAATAATATATATGGATGGAAAGAGGCAAGATGTTGCTTAAATATATATTTAAATTTTTATTATAAATTAGAAAAAAATAATATTATGGTATTTCAAACAATAACACATAATCCTAGGCAAGGGTAGAAAGGGGTACTAGGTTGAATGATTTATTTAAGCGATGTCTCTTAAGAAAAAAACAAAGATAAACATTTTTATAGTTTGTAAACAGTAGTTCCTATAGTGCTCGTAAATAATTGATTATCATTTCACATGCATTGTTCAACACTACATTATGAATGATTGTAATTATTTATATGCAGAAGATAAATACATAATTCAAATATTTTCATCAAAGATAACATTGGACCTCCTTTTCTAAGTAAATACTGTATTTTGTTCATTTCCAACAGAAGCTTCTCAACTTGCTAGAATTTCCCTGGGATATATTTTCCTTACATTGCAGCTTGTTCAAATTTGTTGTTGACAGAACATGGGATCGTGATGGCCTTCGTGGCTTGAAAAAGGTTTCACTTGTCATGTATGACCTTGTTTTTGTACAAAAGCTCAGTTACAGTCAAGAAGTGGGGAAGGCAGGAGGGATTCAGTAGGTTCCCACCGAACGGATAAAAGGCATGGATATATAGCACACTCCCTGGTGCGGGACATAACTACAACTCGGACTTTAACTTAACATGTGTAAATGATATAACCTAATGGTTTGTACCCTCATATTAATCTGAGATTAAAAATATACATATTAGTTAAATTACATACCTTCTCTGGTTTAACCCTGTGCTTTAATCTTGCACCAATAGATGTACCTTTACAGACATAGAGGTCCACAAAGTGTGTATACACACACACACACACACACACACACACATATATATATATATATGGAGAGAGAGAGAGGTGAAAGCAGCATAAGGTTAGCAAGAATTCCGGGCTGGGAGTCAGAAGCCCTCGGCTGATTCTTTGCACTTGCCACATGATACAGAGCCCTAGAAGAGTCACAGTGGACATATCTCTGACCTCCTCCACTTTTCTAACTTTCAAACAAACAGTTTGAGCTACATGAGCTCTAAGAACTCTCTCACCTCTTATATTTTAAAGTACAGACTTAGTGTAACCTATTTCTATTTGGAAAGAATCTCATTTGTTTATGCAACATGTTATGGAACTTTAAGAATTAATTTTAAGATACTCATAAATATAAGAAACAAAGGCTTATAGGCTCCAACTGTTTGGGTTTTGATAAAGTAAAGCAAAGGACAGATACAAGTACAACATCATGGTCATTTAGATTATTACAACACTTCTGTTAAAGATAACCTAAAAATCGACAGTGAAAACAACTCATTTATGCTGAAAAACATTTGAAAGTAATGTTCTTACTTAGCTGTTTGCTTTGTGTTCGTTTTATTTTATGAGGAAATTAAAGAGAAAATAAAATTAGAAATGAATTAGGAATAAAATGAAGCAAAGATATTTAAAAATAATAGCCATGTAAATGTGAATTCCAGAACAAAGAGGAACTGAATAAATTTGGAAAAAATAACATGAAGTCTTCATATGAGCTACATTCTACATTGAGCAATCATGTGAGACTATGATAGCAATAAAATGCACAAGATGATTATGTCTCTTCCTCCAATTTAGTTAGAAGAAGATGCATACACTTTATAATAATAATAATAATGAACTTGCTTCTTCATAATCTGAGATACCAGCATAGCAAAAAGAGCATGCATGCAAAGAGTCGATCTTTGCCATAAGCGACAATAAAAAGAAGCCAAGAGCATTAACTTTTATCTCTCTCAGCCACAAAAATGCAGGAATTGCAAAAAACAATCCTATGAAATGCCTGTTAATAGACATTTTGTTTTATGCTGCAGAAAGGAATTCCTCTCCTCTAGCAAAAAGCTAGTTTGAAATTATACACCCCAGCATTTAAAAAAAAAAAAAAAAATCCTTTACTAATTTCCCATTCCTTTTTGACCATATGGTGCAAGTGGTTAACCTTGTCCCCACCATCTTAGCAATTTACTATTAGTTGTAAAGTAGATTGCTGAAGGCTGTGAGGGAGTTTCTTTCTGGGATATGATTTTATTATATCATTCTTTCCTAGCCAGGGACAAGTTCGTTCTCTAAAGAGAACAAAAACAGCTCACGTCTGATGGACAGGAGATGGGTTGGCATCTGTGAGTGCATGAGTGAAACCATTTCTCTAGAAATCCCAGGAAACAGTAGCAAGTGCGTCTGAAATGAACATGAGAAAAGAAAATTCAAGGTTTGTGTGGTATTTAGAAATAAAGGTTTGTTTGCATTGACAGCACCCTTGATTTTGCAAAGAAACAGTTTAATTGTTTGTATCATCTGCACATTTGCCCTGCAAATATGTTTAAAATTTGTCCCAACAGCTAAATTTGGCTGTTGAAATAAATGTATATTTTAAAGAGTAGAAATCATTGTTGTTGATGACTGTGTGATCATCACTTCTTTGGATGTTAAGAACAATAACCAGGACCACATTTTGAGGTAGCACACTTTCTGAATAGGGTATCCAGAGACAAAGAAGAGCTGGTCGCCATTGGTTCTCAGTGGCATCTTTGACTATCAACTATCAACAGACTTTAGAATAGTCTGCTATGTCAAATTCTAGATCATCTTAAGCATCAGAAAGCTCTAAATGGCAATTAAAGAGCTCTAGATATCTTCCACTTGAAAGACAACATTGAGTTACATGAGGTCAATTATCTAAATAATAGACAATTGTAATAGTAATTAATTAATATATATTTCTGAAAGAATACATTAGGAGTGAGCAATCTAATCAGATTTCTTGGATTTGAATCTCAATATAACTCAGTAGACCTTAGGCAAATGCTTGACCTCTGCAGTCATTAGCTTTCTTATCTAATAAAGGAGTCAAATAATGCCTCCTTTATAAATTTACTTAGGAATACTGAATGAGACTCCACATGTAAGTAGCTTAGCACGCTGTGTATGTAACACATATTATACTTGGTAAACCTGATTACCATTAAGTTATAAACATTGTCATAGATGATCAGTAAAGATGAACATTGTTAATTTCTTAAGGATTTCTGTTTACCAAGGCAACATAAAATTACATCCTAATCATTCCTCACAAACATGACTGCCCAGCAATTATTACTACTTTGGAGTGAATGTTCATCCATCACAGATATTCATGAGAAAGTTTGGTATGTTACACACATCCTATGGATGTGCTAAAAGAAAGGTATTTTAAATTTTGCTAATGTAGACTCAAGCACGTGTCCAAAAACAGGCGATTAAAAGAAAGAGGCTTTCAAAACAGAAGTATGTGAAGAAAAAGAGAGTAGAAGATGAAAATGGAAGATGTTTCTCAAAGTAATTTGAAGATCCTATGAAATCTTAATTTTGCAAACCAATTCAAACCATATTTCACTATGGTACATTTTGAAATCAGAGTAAGTCGTTCATCTTTTAAAATTTATTTTAGACCTTTTTTTTAAGGCTGATTCATAATGCACAAATTTTTACATTTCAGGTGGAAGAATATAATAGTCTCCTAACATGTGCCAGCTTTGAAAGTAATATTAAAAGGGCTGCACCTGTGGCTCAGTGAGTAGGGCACCAGCCCCATATACCAAGGGTGGTGGGTTCAAACCCAGCCCCAGCCAACTGCAACAACTACAACAAAAAAGTAGCCAGGCATTGTGGTGTTGTGCCCAGCCGAAATCCCCACAAAGACCACGGAGGAGATGAATCAGATGCAAAAGCAAAAGAGCTGTTTTATTGCAAGCCCAAATTTGGATTCCTGGGGTCTTCGTTACAACGGATCAGTGCCAAGAGCCCCATGCTCTAGAGCAGAGAGTTTTTATGGTCCCGTGCAGCGGGTGGGCATGCACAGCTTGAAACAAAGGGGGCGCTTCTAGATTGGTTAGGTGGGGGGGAAGGGTCCCTGTTTGGTGGGCAGTTGTCTCATAATGCCTGGGCTTGCCTGGAAGGTGAAACTTACTGAGTGAAAATGGCGGGAGGTGGGGAGAGCAAAACTTAACTCCTAAGATGGCGCTGGTCTGGTTCTTTCATTCCCCCCTCTGCTTGTAAATTAAAGGCCCAATCATGGGCCTTGCCCCTACACCTGTGTATCCATCATTTCTTGTTCTGCTAAGGGCAGCTACTGGCCTTTAAGAACCATTAATTGTACAGCCCTTACACATTCTCTTACAAATGTAATGAGCCTGTTGATAATACAAGGGCCTATAGTTAGAAGTAACAGTAATATTATTAGAGGTCCTGCCACTGCTGATATCAGTGTTGTTAACCAGGGTGACCAATTGAACAGGGACTTATACCAGCTCTGACCACTTTCTCTTTCTATTTTACTTTGGTACAGGCTTTCTTGGACAAGTGCCATAGATTCTTTCACGACCCCCGAATGATCAGCATAAAAACAACATTCCTCCCCTAGGGCAGCTCATAGCCCACCTTGCTGGAGGAATACTGAGTCCAGTCCCCTCCGGTTTCGTAAGATTGCCTTGGAAAGGGAACTCAAAGAGTCTTGGAGGAGGGTAATAGATTT
>CAUYPK010047602.1:0-12564 GCA_963574355.1 Loris lydekkerianus
GAGAGAGAGAGAGAGAGAGAGAGAGAGAGAGAGAGAGAGAGAGAAAGAAAGAAAGAAAGAAAGAAAGAAAGAAAGAAAGAAAGAAAGAAAGAAAGAAAGAAAGAAAGAAAGAAAGAAAATAGCCAGGCATGTGGCGGGTGCCTGTAGTCCCAGCTACTTGGGAGGCTGAGGCAAGAGAATTGCTTGAGCCCAAGAGTTTGAGGTTGCTGTGCCAAAGCACTCTACTGAGGGTGACATATTGAAACTCTGTCTCAAAAAATTAAATACATATATATATTTTATATATATGTATATTTAATTTTATATATATATAAAAACACATACACACACATACATCTGTTGATCAACAAGCAAAAATTAGTTGTGACAGTAACAATTACGTTTTTGGACATGACACCAAAACATGGGCAACAAAAGCAAAAACAGACTAACGAAACTATATCAAAATTTAGAACTTCTTTGCACCAAAGAACAAAATCAACATAGAGTAAAGAGGCAGGGCGTGGTAGCTCACACCTGTTATCCTCGCTCTCTGAGGGGCTGAGGCAGGTGGATTGCTTGAGCTCAGGATTTTGAGACCAGCCTGAGCCAGAGTGAGACCCGTCTCTAAAAAGTAGCCAGGTATTGTGGTGGGTGCCTGTAGTCCCAGCTACTCAGGAGGCTGAGGCAAGAGAATCGCTTGAGCCCAAGAGTTTATGGTTGCAGTGAGCTTTGAAGCTACAGCACTCTACTAAGGGTAGCAAAGTGAGACTCTGTCTCAAAAAAAAAGGAAAGAAAGAAAGAAAGAAAAAGAAAAACTAGCTGGGTGTGGAGGTGGACACCTGTCATCTCAGCTACTTGGGAGGCTGAGGTAGGAGTATCACTTGAGCTCAAGAGTTTGAGGTTGCTGTGAGCTATCATGCCACAGCACTCTACCCAGAACAACGGAGTCAGACTCTATCTCAAAAAAAAAAGAGAGAGAGAGAGTGAGTAGAGGCAGCCCATCAAGTGAGAGAAAATATTTGCAAATTATGTATCTGGTAGGGATTAATATCCATACTATGTAAAGAAATTCTACAACTCAACTCAATTAGAAAATAGCGAAAGGATCTGAATAGGCATTTCCCCATACACAAATGGCCAAAAAGCACATGAAAAGATGTTCCACATCCCTATCACGAGGGAAATGAAATCAAAACCATATTGAGATGTCACCTCACATCCATTAGCATGGCTACTATCAACAAATGAAACACAAGCGTTGAGAAACATGGAGAAAGTGGAACCCTTGTGCCTGTTGGTGGGAATGTAAAATGGTCCAGCCATTATGGAAAACAGTATAGTGGTTCCTCAAGAAAGTAAAAATCCAATTATCACATGACCCAGCAATTCTACTTCTGGGTATATGAGGACTGTTTGGAAAATATCCAGCCATTCTTCCTTTTTTTTTTGCAGTTGTTGGCCAGGGCTGGGTTTGAACCCATCACCTCTGGCATATGGGATGGGGCCGGCACCCTACTCCTTTGAGCCACAGGCGCTGCCAGTATCCGGCCATTCTTAATGATATTTTTTCATATTACCTGGCTGGATACTTTCTGGATAGCTCAAAAGAATTCAAAGCAGGGTGTTGAATCCCCATGACATGGCAGCATTATTCATAGTAGCCCAAAACTAGAAGAAACCTAAGTGTCAAAGGACAAAGAGCTAAGCAGAATATACATACAATGGAGTATTCAACCTTCAAAAGGAAGGAAATTCTGACACATGGAAGAACCCTGAGGACCTTATAGTTTTATTTCATTTTATTTTTCCTTTTATCCTCAGTTGGAGGGACCACACCAATTGAGGATGTTATATTAAGTAAAAGAAGCCACATACAAAAGGGCCAATTCTGAATGATTCCATCTATCTGAGGTACCCAGAGTAGTCAGATTCATACAGACAAAAAGCAGGATGGTGGTGGCCAGGGGCTGGGGAAGGAGGGGTGGGAGAGTCCTTGTTTAAGGGGTGTAGAGTTTGAGCTCTGGAGATGGACAAGGTCAATGGTTGCTGGACGATGTGAATTTACTCAATGCTATCAAACTGTACACTTAAAATGGTTAAAATGGTAAATTTTATGTTGTATGTATTTCACATTAAAAATAATGTTATATTCCTTCTAAGCCAGAGTTCCTTAACGTGACTTGAGATTGTGTTAATAACGAAACCAATAAACAATAGTGCAACACAGATTGCTCCCATTGTAGCCCTTGGATTGAGGAGACCAAGGCAGAATGGCTGTTATTGCTGCACATTTGAAACTACAGGGAAGTGCATTTTAACTCAATGGAATTGTTACTACATCAAAAACGAAGTCCTATGGGGAGGGGGGGGTCCAACCCGTGGGCCACAGGCTGCATGCTGATTTTGTGAGGACTTTGTCTGCTTACCTGTTATGTGGGATATCACAGAAAGTATGCATGGGTCATTTTTTTGCTAATCAGCCTTCGTTTCTGTATTTAATGTGTGACCCAAGACAACTCTTATCCTCCCAATGTGGAACAGAGAAAAAAAATGGTTGGACACTCCTAAATCAAGCACTTACAGATTAATAAGAGAAAGGATACAATAATCCGAAGCAAGGCAAATAAACTCAAGTCATTTAAGAAATCATAGAATTTAAGGAGAGCACTGCTCCTCAGGGAATATGCAAATCTCAGTCCCTGAGACCCATGTTGTCTGCTCCTCCTTTCCTGTCTGGACTTTGCTGGCAGTTGAGAAAAAAAAAAAGAAAGAAAGAAAATTTTCAAAACGTTCCTTCATGATCTGATACCGCCAGTAAAGGCAGTGCTATGGGTTGAAGAAGTTTAATCACATGATATATCTCAGCAATACAGATGGAACCTCAATTATGTTGAGCCATTTTGGGGCTGGATTGTGTGATTTCCAAGGTAGCGGGGAAGAGTAAAATACGTCCCACTTTAAGACTAAAATGTAATATAAATGGCTTGAGCAAATAGAGTTTTGATATACTGATATTTAATGTTCTTCATTTGGAAGAGGAAAAAAATGAAAGATTTATGACTGAGTGGATTTTAAACACTCATCCAGGTACAGGATTTGGAGAAACTTCCCACAAGCCCGAGAATATCAGTAAACGCGGATGACAAAGACCTGAGCCGAATGCAGGGAGCCCAAGAGCTTCAGGGCGGGGCTCAGACAAGTCAGGCAGAGGAGAGGCAGTGACACCAAAAATCAGAAAATTTAACCACACTTTGTTAGTACAACTTTAACCCAAAAATGTAGAATGAAGGACGAGGTAAGGGGAAGGGAAGCCCTAAAGCCTCGCTTCCGAGAGGGGACTTAGCAGATCCTGCCTACGCTTACAAACCTGGGCGTTCTGAATAATCAATCAACCCCTGCCTCTTCCTTCCCTGGCCCTCTCTCCAATTCTCCCTCTTTGTCACTTTAAGTATTTGTTACGTTAAGTGAGAATATTTAAAAAAAATTAAGTGTTTGTAATACTGAATATTTGTTCCGAAAAATACATATGACATTGATTAAAAATAATAAAAGTTACTTAAAAGAAAAGGAAACCAAGGGGGAATAAAGGGGAATTGAAAACATCCAAGTGTGAAGCTGGACCTACTAAAGAAGCTCTGGAACCCTTGGGAGCCGGTGACCTTGAGGCCCTGTGAGCAGCAAATTTCTCCCTTTCCAGAGGCCTGCTCAGCAAGGGCAGATATTCTTGTCTGGGTAACTATTGTAACTTGAATCCTTCTTCCACTTGTCTGCTAGTTGATGTGGACTGAAAATGTCCTGCTTAGAGAAAGTGCCTGTGTCCCTCTGTCCCCTCTCCTCTCTTCACTTCTAATCTGTTCAGCAAATTTTTGCAGAAGATCCGTGGTGTTTGTTCGGACACCGTGCCCGTGGTTACTGTGGGAGTGGCAGGTCTCCATCCACTAGAACTCATTCCTCTGTAATCTGTGCTGCTGCACCTGCTCTACAAGTGGCCTGTGCCAGCCATGTGTCCTTAAATGTGTGCACAGTTGTCCTTGCAACCAGCCACCAATGTATTTACCAGGCACTACTATCTTTCCAAGACCCTTTTAGGAGGGCCTTGAGTTCATGTTCAACATCCTAAGAGGCTGCCTCATTTAAAGCATTAGACGGCCTCAAATCTTTTTTTTTTTTTTTTTTTTTTTGAGACAGAGTTTCACTATGTCACCCTGGGTAGAGTGCTATGGTGTCACAGCTCACAGCAACCTCAAACTCTTGGGCTTAAGTGATTCTCTTGCCTCAGCCTCCACAGCAGTTGGGAGTACAGGAGCCCACTGCAACGCCGGGCTATTTTTTGGTTGCAACAGTCATTGTTGTTTAGCAGGCCCAGGCAGGCTCAAACCCGCCAGTGTATGTGGCCCAGGCCCTACTCACTGAGCTATGGGCGCCACCAGGCCTCAAATCTTCACAGAAGGAACAGGACAGTAATAGATCTAACTCGACTGATACATCCCCCTGATTTTTACATTTTTTTACAAGAGCCACCTTTTAGGTTTGTTATAAGTTCTGAAAATATAAGAGACCTCATTAATTTATTCAGGCCTGTAAATAAGTTTTAAAAAAGAAGAACTTCAGGTCACATTGTCAGTAAGTTGCAACATTTCACTGCTGCTGTGCAGAACGGTGCCACAGGGATGGTGGGAAACGCTGCAGGCAGAGGATGGCGGGAGTGTAGTTAATGCTTTAATTATGGCTCAGGCAGGAGGTCATAATTGGTCTGTAGTAATTGTTTTTACTTTCCCAGAGCATAGCCTTCTTTAGCCTGATTTCTTCTGGGCCCACAGCCCATTGCCCTCTGCTAATTAAGCTGGCTGTGTAGGGGCCTTTTGATGTCAGTGTTTCAATTTGTGCTGCGGTAAGCTGTTTTATGTTTTGTTTTCATGATCTTCGAACTGTGTACTCAATACAGATAACAATATAGATCTTCCCTTATTTCAATATTAACCTGCATATTGCCATAAGTTAGTTTCCTTCAGCGTATTTCCAAAAACTGTTTCAGATTGCCAAAAGCACCTTCATTATAGAAATTATTGGAAGTTAGAGGCTTTTGTTCACAATTTATGAGATGACAACAATACTTTTATTTCTAAGGTAGAAAAAGCACTTAAGAACTTTGATCCACTTGTGTCTATGTTTGTAAAATAAAAGGCTTGGGGTTGTGGGGAGGGGAAAGGAGAATAGTCTTCCGGGCCAAAGGCTTAGCGTGTGCAAAGGCTCAGATCATAGGCAGGAGTGAGAGGAAGGAGGACGGGGCCTGAAGGCTGACCTGGGGGCAGTCTGGGAGGGGTCTGGAAACCAAGGACATCAGCCTGGGAGGCTACAGCAGAAATCAGATACGTCAAGTTCGAGTAGAGCAGGGCAGGTTCCCAGCTCCGTGGAGGCAGACAGAAGAGATAAGCAGATGTGCAAACCCAGGGACACGCTGGCCACTCTGCACATTTGTCTCCCCTCCTCCTACGGGAGGCACTGGCACCTTTCCTTGTAGGATCAGAAGCTGATATGTCTAAACCCCGAGCACAGATGCGCTCTCAAGGGCAGGCGCAGATTAACCATTTATAAAACCAACATGGAGCCGATGCAGAAAGCCAAAATGCTATTTGTTCACTAGCACGGGAACAGTGGCACAGACTCGACGCCTGGAGCCATCCTGAGCAGGCCAGCCTCTACCCGTGGGCACTAGGGCAAGGGATGGCCACTGGGGGCTGGAAGGTTGCCAAGAGCAGGGATCCCAAGAGCAGGACACAAGAGTGCAGGGCCTGAGACAAACACACACCCCCTCCAGATGGTGCTGGAGAGACGGGGCCAGTTTCCACCTCCAAACCCTTCGCTCAGTAAGTTTCAAAATTTTCTTCTTCTTCTTTTTTTTTTTTTTGAGACAGAGTTTCACTATGTCACCCCCTGGGTAGAGTGTCCTGGCGTCACAGCTCATAGCAACCTCAAATTCTTGGGCTGAAGTGATTCTCTTGTCTCAGCCTGCCAAGTAGCTGGGATTACAGGTGCTGGCCACACTGCCCTATTTTTTTTTTTTTTTTTTTTTTTTTTTTTTTTTGCGTTTGTCATTGTTTTTTTATGTGGCACAGGCTGGGTTCCAACCCGCCAGCCTGGGTATATGTGGTCGGCGCCCTACCCACTGAGCTACAGGCACCCTCCAAATTTTCTTCTGATTGACATGGGTGTGTTCTAGGCCTGTTCTGTCCAATAGAGTGGCCATGAGCCGCATGTGACTGCTGAGTACTTGATGTGTAATCAGCTTATCTTGAGCTGTGCTATGTGAAAGACATCTATTTCAAAGACTTTGTGGAAAAAAATCAAGTGTAAAGTACTTATTAATTTTTATACTGATGGCACATGGAAATAATGCTGTTCTGACTGTATGGGGTTAAAAGATATAATTAAAATAAATTTCACCTGTTTCTTTTCACTCTTCTTTAAGTGGCTACCAGGAGATTGGAAATTACACCTGTGGCTTGCCTCTGTCTCTGCCAGACAGCACTGCTCCAGACATGTCACTGAATGCCGTTAGGTGACAGATTTTGCTGGCCCAAGCCCCTTTTCACCTCGGCAGGACGTATGTATCTGTCCTGATCTGGCTTTTATAGGGTTTGCCCAGGGGGTGTCAAAGGTCAGGCTCCCCAGATATACACCCTGAGCGGAGGCTTCACGTGCAAGTGGACCTGCAGGGATAGGCTCATAGGGGGCCAGTCCAGAGGGCAGGAAGGACAGGGGAGGCCAGAGTAGAGGCCTGCCTGTGGCAGGCAAGCTGGGTTTTGGTGATTGGGGTGGAGGGTCCTACCCAGAGCGTGTGTAAGTTCTCAGGCTCCCTGGGTCAGCGCCAAGGGCCAGGTGCTGGGCTTTAGGAGTCCAAGGCTCCAAAGGAACGATGTGTACCAATCCAGAGAAAAGACAGCTGGCGTCTGCAGGGAGCACAGGCTGTGTCCCGTGGCATCAGGAGTCAGCAGGCCCCTCTGTTTCCTAAGGAAGTGCCCATCTGCAGCCCCAGAGTGTGGACAGCACACGCCTAGGGCTGGAGCACAGTCACTGCAGGGAGTAGCTGGGTCTCTGTTCCCCGCCTTTCTTCCTTGCCAGTGTCAGGGCCTGTGCCTACCATGCTGACCTCACCAAGGAGCCGCAGGCTGATAGACTCAGAAAAGTGATCAGCATCATGTTATTGCATCCTCGTCATTAGAATCATGGCCCCCAGCGTCCACGTCTCAATCTTGGAACCACATGGGAATTGTGTGACCTTCCACAGCAGAAGGGACCTGGCAGAGGTGAGGGAAGGATCTTGAGATGGAGAGATTTTCCTAGATAACCAGGTGGGCACAAAGTCATCACAGGGACCTTGATGGTAGGGAGGCCCGTGGTCAGCGTTAGAGAGAGGAGATGTGATGACAATAACAAGGTCAGAGTGGTGTGAGTTGAAGGTGCAGGAGGGGGCTGTGAGCCGAGGGGGCTATGAGCCACAGGGTGCAGTGGCCCGTGGAGCTGAAGAGTACAAGGAACGAGTTGTCCCCGAGAGCCTCTGGACGTCACCCAGCTCTGCTGACACCTTGGTTTTAGCTCTAGGAGACCCCTTTTGGACTTCTGTCAAAACTGTAAGATGATAGATTTGTGTTGTTTTAAGCCACTAGGTCATGGTGATTTGTTATAGCAGCAGGGGGAAACTAGTATCATAGTCACATTTATAGTAATGTTTTGTTATTCCATATGATACAATGATAGCATTAGTAGTTTCCAGACTTGACCACCCAGTTCCCATGACTTCCTGACTAACAAATTACTTTTGGCCAGTTAAGGAAATTTTTTTAACGCTTATACTGATTTAAGTACGAAGTCCAGGTGGTTTTCATACATTACTAAAATGAAGTCAGTCTGATCTTACCCTTCCAAATTGCAGGGCATACTTTATCCTTGGAAGCCACTAAACAGGAGGGACACTGGGCTGAGGTCCTGACATTTCCTTCTGAAGTTGTCCCATTGCTCTTCACAGGACAGGGGCTGTGGGCTTCCCTAGCCCGTATTCCTTTAGCTCCCATTTCAAGGCCCCAGTGACAAGCTCTAGATCTCCTATACAGTCAGTCCTGAGGTCTTAGCAGTCAGAAGAGGCAGGCTATGAAGTGGAGGAGATAAAAGATGCCCCGCCCCCTTGGACTCAGGTATCACGGGAAGGAAAGGAGGAGGGGAGACAGAGGAGAAGGGGAAAGGCAGGCACTTGGATTCTCCTGCTTGATCCTCCTCACCACCTTCTCTTTGAGGCCAAATCTCGTGAGAGGATCATTGAAAACATAAAGGTGATGTATGATATAGCTGAAGGACATAGGGATATCTGCCTACTTCCTATCCATAATCTGCCCTCTCTATATCTTCACATGTAGAAGGAAATGCTCCCCCAGAGACTGCTCCCTCCCCATTCTGCTGTTATTAAGCAGAGGAAAACGCAAGTTTCTCCTCTGAGTCTCCCTTGTGACAATGACAGTATCCCGAAAACCTACATGACTGGACCCAAAAGGTAACTGAGGGCAGACTGTACAGTTGGTCAGGTTGTGCACTGCACAAGAATACCACATAGAAGAGCAAGGTTGTTCCCTGAGAGACCCCTTTATTGTGGATTTTGTGTGTCGTTATCATTAATCTTGGTCCACTTCAAAGATGGACCTTTTATATAATTATTATGACAATTTTCCAGGAGATGGCAGTAATGCGTCTTTTTAAAAAATCAGTATACTTTGATTATTATTGATAGAAGAAAAGAGGTTTATTCCAACAGCATAGAATACTACATGTACCAGTTCATCTTTAACTTACAAAGAGGGAGTCAATCAATAATCAAAGACTGTCAATCTAATCCAGCTAAATAAATCTGTGCTTTTAAACAAGGATTTGTCTTTTAGTCTGATATACTAATTAGTGAGCATCTTTAAAATTTTTCCTAAATCTCCTATTGCTACACGTATACTGATTAAATTTCATATTTCATAATGCAATTGTTTAATTTACTGTTATAAAAATCTTGCCAGTAAGGAACTAAGAGTTGTTAAAATGGAGAAGTTTGTTAAAAATGTGTTCTTTAAAAATTTTTTAAGATAAAAAAAGTAAACCGCTATGTTCTTTTTCCTCCTATGGCAGGAAAACAAACAAACAAACAAAACTTTTAATCATCAGGAGCAGAAAACAGGAAATGAAACCACAAATTTGGTCATCGAGTAAAGTTTTGAAGAAAGCAGGTAAAATGTGGGAACAGAATGAGGCAACTCCAGAGAAGACAGCAGCATGGTGAGCATGCAATCAGGCATTCGGGTTCCATGTCTACCATAACCAGCAAGTTTCCAGAAAAATGGGAAGAGAATTGTTTTCTTAAAATGCATTAAACCAGGCTGTGCACAGTGGCTCACACCTGTAATCCTAGCACTCTGGGAGTCCGAGATGGGTGGATTGCTTGAGCTCATGAGTTGGAGACCAGCCTGAGCAAAAGCGAGACCCCCATCTCTACTAAAAATAGGAAGACTGGCTTGGAGCCCATAGCTCCATGGTTAATGCACCAGCCATATACACCGGGCTCGTCAGTTTGAACCTGGCCCAGGCCTGCACAAATCAACAATGACAACTACAACAACAACAAAAAATAACTGTGTGTGTGGTGGGCACCTGTAGTCCCAGCTACTCGGGAGGCTGAGGCAAGAGAATCACTTAAAGCCCAAGAGTTTGAGGTTGCTTGTGAGCTGTGATGCCATAGCACTCTACCCAGGGCAACAAAGTGAGACTCTATCTCAAAAAAAAAAAAAGAAAAACTGAGGCAAAAGTATCGCTTGAGCCCTACAGTTGAAGGTTGTTATGCTGAGCTGTGTCGCCAAGGCACTCTACCCAGGGTGACAGCTTGAGGCTCTGTCTCAAAAATAAATAAATAAATAAATAAATAAATGCATTAAGCCAAATATTCCCAGCCAAACTCTTGCTAGAAATAGAAATTTACTGCATAAAAGTCCTTCCCAAATGGAGAAAAGAAATAACAGATTCTCATCACTTTATTCTGCCTCAAAGAAGAGAGATAACACTGTCTGTGTTACAAATTCTCTAGGGATTAAAAAAAAAAATCCTCTGAAGGATGGGAAAGAATGCAAAGATTATCAGCAATTGTAGCATGTGCTACTTGGTAAGCATGAAATAAGTGAAACGCACATCTTCAATAATTTTAAGTATTTAAAAGTAAAAATTTGAAAAATACATATTATAGTCCAAGTAGTAGGACAGAAACTACATGAAAAAAAAAAATGTTGGCAACACTAAATGCATTATATACGTAATACAAACCAGGAACAGTGGCTTATGTCTATAATCCCAGCAACTCAGGAGGCTGAGGTTGGAGGATGGCTTGAGCCCAGGAGTTAGAAGCTGTAGGGCGCTGTGACTGCCCCCCTGCCCTGCAGCCTGGGCCACATCCCTAAATATACATACACATTTGATACATTTTGTGTGTGGGGGGGGTGTTTGTGAGCAATGTCCTGTGTTCAGAGAATTATCTAAGAACTTTTATGAATATGATCATGGGAATGTTCTCCTTTTAGCAAAAATAATTACAAAATTTAGTATCATTATAACAGAACACACAGAATATAAGGATCAATGTAAAACAGTACACATTAGAGAATTAAACACAAAACCACATCAAAGTGCAATAGAAGTGGTGAACGAAATAACCTTGAATAAGGAGAGAAATGTGAAATACTATACATTTCTTTTAGATAAAATTCCGTATGTAGCCATGTCGAGCAGATAATTATTGTTTGGCTTCTGGATTTCTCAAATGCAAATACTCTGTATGTGAGCATTTTGTGAGATTTTCCCCAAACAACGTGGGTAATGAGGATTCATGTGTATTGTTAAAAGACTAATACCAAAACTGAATTTATACAGAAATACTTCATAGGCCATAAATATGCCTAGAAAATAGAATGGACTATAACAGCAGAGCCACAGAAAAATTCTGTATTCTTGTTTGACACATTTTCTGTATTCAGCTGTGTTCAGCATTTCTGTATTCTTGTTTGACACATTTTCAAACATGTCAGTAAATATTGCCACGAGCACTGTTTTGACAACCTGGAATGTTTTGTTAACATCCAAGAACTGTACTATTATAATACTTTGCTGCTTCAGTAAATACTGAGGTGTAGTAAGAACACATGTGCCAAGCACACATTTGAAAATGTTGTTGAACCTCAAAAGAAAGGCAAGGTTGATGCCTTCAGCCCGCAGGTTAATTCACTTAGAAATATTTGAAAATATAAATAAAGATGCACATTCTGGAATGAAAGCCAAACACATAATTTTAAAATACTTACTTTCAATTATATTTGCTCAGCATTAATTTGGAATCCTGTTTTGAGTAAAATTAATGTTACCAGTAAAATGATGCAGTAACAAAAATGTAATGTACTAATGTCCATGAAAGTATCAAAGGAAGTGAGTACTTTGAAGAAAATGCAGTGATATTTACTTTTGAAAAATAAGTTATTTAGTTGAAACAAACTGCAGAATTTTCCAATATCAAAATCAGTGTCTCAAATGTAGAAAAGATAGTAGAACCTCCAGCGTGGACCACCTCCCTACACTGACCACCTCCTTAAGTTGAGCTAATTGTCATTGACCAAACGCACACCCCATGTATGTATCAGTACAGTACAGTACAGCCTCGTTCTGACCACCTCCGTATGGGGCCCAGGTTGTTACACCCCCTTGGATGGTCAACTTACAGAGGGTCTACTCTACTAGAAAACAAAGGCAGAGCACTTGCTTTGATTACAGATCCCATGATTTATGACTCAACACTAACGTTCAAAATTAATTTTCCTTTAAAATTTTCCTTTAAAACTTTAAAGAAAGTTTTAAAATATTTATAAGACTAAATCATAGCCTTTTCCTATTTGTAAAATACATATAACTCAGAGATTATAGTAAGCATGAAATCCTACTGTAAGATAAATTTACAGTTGAAATTGGCTGACGAACACATCGAGGAATGTTAAGAGGCTATCAATATGAAGAACTAATTAACTCAGGTGATTTTCTGATACCTTTGACCCCTGATGAAGATTTGCAATGCATTTGCGACAATAATGTGCCAGCACATTTCTAAGCATTTTTGTATTTTTTAGTCACTTGTGGAGAATATAGCATCCCAAAATTAGAGGCTCAGCACCTATAGCTCAAGCGCCTAAGGCACCAGCCACATACACCAGAGCTGGCAGGTGGGAATCCAGCAAGGGCCTGCCAAACAACAATGACAATTACAATAAAATAAAATAAAAATAGCCAGGCATGAACTATGAGCAGTGATGCCACTGCACTCTACCCAAGGCAACAGCGTGAGACTCTCAAGACTCTCAAAAAAAAAAAAAAAAAAAAAAAAAAAAAAAAAAAAAAAAATTTGTCAAGGGGTACAATGTGGGTCTAAATATATTTTGCCAATCTATAAAATGGTGTGGTGTGGAGCAAGGTGTAAAAAACCATGGGGCGAGTTTAACAGCTGTTGGGTTTTGTTGTTTTTTT
>CAUYPK010047604.1:0-11767 GCA_963574355.1 Loris lydekkerianus
TTACTGGGCATCTACCCAGGAGGATAAAAATCCTTTTATCATAAGGACACTTGTACTAGACTGTTTATTGCAGCTCAATTTACAATCACCAAAATGTGGAAACAGCCTAAATGCCCACCAACCCAGGAATGGATTAACAAGCTGTGGTATATGTACACCATCGAATACTATTCAGCCATTAAAAAAAAATTGAGACTTTACATCCTTCATATTAACCTGGATGAAAGTGGAAGACATTATTCTTAGTAAAGCATCACAAGAATGGAGAAGCATGAATCCTATGTATTTAATTTTGATATGAGGACAATTAATGACAATTAAGGTTTCGGTGGGGGTGGGGGAAGGGAGAGCAAAGAGAGAAAGAAGGAGGGAGAGGTGGGGAAAGGAAGAGCAGAGAGAGGGAAGGAAGGAGGGGGTGGGGCCTTGGTGTGTGCCACACCTTTGGGGGGCAAGACATGATTGCAAGAGGGACTTTACCTAACAAATGCAATCAGTGTAACCTGGCTTATTGTACCCTCAATGAATCCCTGACAATTAAAAAAAAAAAAAAGAAAAAAAGAAATTAAGTAATTAATTAATTAAAAAAAAAAGAAAAAAGGGCAAGTTAAATTCACCTGCAGCTACAGGGCGACCTGGCCATTGCCAGAGTAAAGATGAGGGTGGAATGATGACAATATGCAGCAGGAATCCAACAGGAAGCCCAGAGGAAGCAAAGAGGAAACCGGAAAATCCAGTCCCTTTCTTCTAGCCATACAGTCCACTTCTGGCGCCCCCTAGTTACAGAGTCTAACAGGGATCAGCTGGCAGAGAAGAAATACTGCAGAGTCCCAGCCCCGGCATCACAGAGCAGAGCATAAAGGGCAGGTTTGGAGCTGAATAACAATAGTTTAATAACTGGCATTTAAGATCGCAGAAGTAACCTCATCTACAGTATGCATTGATTGTGAAATTAAAGTAATGCTTGACTCAGAATCGAGAAGCCAACATTCTGGACAGCCAGGCTAATTGACATCATCCAATGGTCCCTAATGATTTCTTTAAGCCAAAACCCATACCCCTTGCTAGTGATTGGTATAACAATGAGTTTTTCATATTTCATTGGCAACTTAAGAGTTTTATATGCCCTTCAGCAAATTAATTAAATTGGTCCAGTGCCAAGATTTTTAATAAGTCACCTCCACTGGTGTTAGGACTTAGATCCAAAGTCCTGAATATGTTACAAATTTGGGCCCCTGATTTCTGCTTCATATAAAAAACAGAAGCAAAAGAATTTTTATAAAACCATAATAAAGTCAATGCAATGGGAACAAAACTAAACAAAATGCTAAAAAAGAAGTAAGACAAGTTGGGCTGTTTTCACTAATCAGTCAACATTATTCTGGGGTTCCTAGACTGTGCATTTAGATAAGAAAAAAAAGATGTGTGAATATCAGAAACTCAATATTTTCAGTTTATATTATTATTCACCTAGAAAAAAACAATTTATTCAACTCAAACCCTTATAGAACATTAGCGTTCAGTAAGTAAGCCAGATGTAATATCAACATACAAGGTGGGACAATTAAGTTAGTGAACTCATCTAAGAAAGAGTGCTACATACCTCCTTGCTGAATATCACTATAGCCACCTGTGAAGTATTCCCCTTGGGAAGCTATTCACTGATGCCAGTGCCTAAGTCCACCCTTTACAGCAGTTTTTCTAGGATGAGTTAGTGAACTTAATTGTCAGACCTCCTGTGACAATAGCTCTTATGGCCATTCCAGAAAAAAAAGTTCCAAAATGGCTTTGAAGGGTGGACTAGGTGCTGGCATTGGTACATAGCTCCCAAGGGGAGTACTTCACAGGTGACCATAGTGATATTCAGCAATAAGGTTATATACCTTATATAACCTTCTTCTCAGACAAGCACTTCTTCTCAGACAAGTTTGCTAACTTAATTGTCTGACCTCATATACAGTCAATAGCTTTTCTTCATTCCAACCACAACCAGACAGAAAATGTGGTAATTAACAATAAAGGAGTTGAAAGAGTTTCTGTACAGCACTACTGGGAACTTTGAAATGTTGTATAGAATGAAATAAATTCTTTAGGAGAGACATATTCTCTGGGGTCCCTAAGAATCATTTAATTTTGTGTTATCAATTATCATCTGTAAGGATAATATAAGTAGATTCTGGATCATTTATATGAGGGGTTGGTAAATTACAGGCCATGAGCCAAGTCTTAGATGCTATTGGTGTTGTAAATAAAGTTCTATTAGAGCTCAGTCATACCCATTTATGTATTGTGTATAACTGAATTTACACTATAATTTGAGTTGAGTCATAATGGCAACACCTTATATTTTATTTTTTTTCTTACTATCACTTTGTTTCTGCTTACAAAAGTAAGAAATGCTCATGGCTTTCAGATTTAGCAAATAAAAATACAGGATATCTAGTCAAATTTGAATTTCAAATAAATAAGAAATACATTTTTTAGTGTTAAGTATACCCCATGAAATATTTGGGAAGTGCTTATAATGAGAACATATTCACTGTTTATCTGAAATTCAAATTCAACTGTATTTATCTGGCAACCATGCTCAAGGCAAATATTGGATTATAGAAATGAGGGTGTAAAGCAAAGTGAAAACCACCTGCATTTTATTCCTTAAAAAATGCTATCAACTGGGGTAGCGTCTGTGGCTCCAAGGAGTAGGGCCCTGGCCCCATATACCGAAGGTGGTGTGTTCAAACCCAGCCCTGGCCAAAAACTGCAAAAAGAGAAAAAAATACCATCAACTGTCTACATTCCGAAATTTTGAGATACTCTATAAAAAAGTGACTCACATCGCACACTCACTCCATTGCCAGGCAATGTTTAAAAGAGGCAAATGGGCATTTGGTGGGCAAAAAAAGTGGGAAGCCAGGAAAACCTGTCCAAAGGGTATTAGGTAAATTTGTTTGACTTTAACTGAGGCTTTATTCCTAGGAACAGTTAACATAAACGTCAGAATTTCCAAGGTGGGACTAGACTGTTAAGGTCATGAGTTCCAGGAAAGTGCTTTAAACAAGATAAACTACAAGTCAAAAGCCAAATCTGGCCCACCAGCTGTTTTTGTAAATAAAGTCATATTGGATTACAGTCGCATTCATTTGTGAACATATTGTGCACACAGCTTCGTTTGCTCTACAATAGCAGAGTTAATTGGTTGCAAGGGACCATATAGACCACAAAGCCTCAAATATTTATCATCTGACCAGGGGCAAGTTTAACGGTGACCCTCAGCAACACATGTCCATGTCCTAACACCCAGACTTATTAATATGACTTTATTTGGAAATAGGGTCTTTGCAAATATGATTAAACTAAGGATCTCAAAAGGAGATCATCCTGGATTATCTGGGTGGGCCCAATGACAAATTTCATTATAAGAGATAGAAGAGAAGACCCAGACACAGGAGAGGAGAGAAGGCTGCATGAAGACCAAGGCAGAGATTGGAGGGATGCGGCCACAAGCCAGTGAATGCCTGAAATCCCCAGAGCTGGGAGAGGAAGGAGTCTCTCTTAGATCCTTCAGAGGGAGTGTGACCCAGCCAAAACTTAGACTTTTGGTCTTCATTTTAGACTTGATGGTCTCCAGAACTGTGAGAGAATAAACTGCTGTTGTTGTAAGCCACCAAATTTGGTGATTTGTCAATGGCAGCCCTAGGAAAATAATACATAGCTCTTTACAGAAGATGTTCGCTGGACACTGGTTTAGATTTTTTTTTTTTTTTTTTTTTTGTAGACCAGAGTTTCTAGTATACTTGCATTCATCACAATTTGCCAACTGATCATAAAGCCTTTTCTAGTCAACCTCTATCACTGCCCACCCCATTCTCACCAATACACCAACATGCATAATAGGAACACACACACACACACACAAACTCCACAGACATTCCATGGGGGGTGGGCAGCCAGTAGCCCCCATCTATTCTTTCCCTACATCTCCAGTTCAGACGGCTTGTAGTCACACTCATCACCCAACCCAGAGGCTTTGAGGACTAGCTATGGGATCACCAATATACTGTATTTTTTTTCAAGTAGAATATACAATATAATTATCACAATATTATGCAATTTTTGGTGTGTGCAGCCTAGGAAAAGTCTGTTTTACAAAAAAAAGTGAGGTACATTAAAGCAAATCACCCATCAGCAGCTAAAGCAAGGGCTCAAAAAACCCTGTAATTTTTAACTGGGTTACTGTGCCTGCGTCATTTTCTTTTAATGACTAATCAGCAGGTAAAGGAAGAAAGGAGAGGCTGGGGCTTCTAGAATAGTATTCTCAAGGATTCCCTTAATAGCTGGTTATTATTACCAATAAAGCTGTAGGCAGTTTTAGCCAACATGAAATTATAATGTTAGTGGATAAAAATAGTTACTATAGATACCTTTCTCCCACTGGGAAAAAAAATCCAACTGCCTACAGCTATCCCTTGCAGGGATTTTATAGCAAAGCACACAGGCGTGGTTTTATCTGATAACTTCAGGATGCTATGGCATCAGTGAAAATTAAGTTGGAGTTGTTAAAATACGCTGTCAGTGAAGTTGGTGTTGGTACAACTGATATCCCTATGCTCATATTTTTCTTAAAAGGAAAAAGGTATGTCTCTTAATGTCTGTAAATAATGATGAATGAAAGGAATTGACAATACAGACTCCTAACTCCTGATACCAGGAAACCTCTATTTTGTGAAACTTCAGAGCAATAAAATTTTACTTCAGTTTAGTTGACAACTTCTTTGAGGTAAAAGTGACAAAAGAGAAAAAAATCTTGGTTTAAAGCCAAGTTGTGATCATATTTTATCTCCATCAAGAAGTTTCATAAGTGATGGCAATTGCAGAATCATGGGTGTTTTTCAACTAAGTATTTGGTTCAGATTAAGGTTCCTACAATGGAGAATTATTGCTACCAGGCTACATATTATTATTCACAGCTGGCTGGTGAAGGCATTCTACTGTGAGGTCACACAGGGTGTAATCATTGGTTTCAGAGTGGCATAATTCACCCATTGAAATTTGGCTGATGGATTTACACGTTGTCACAAACAACGATACAGTTTGTTTTCGCCGAATAACCTCATTTACATTTTCATATTGATGGAAACCTATGGGCGTTTTTTAATAGGCACAAAGCCTATATATTTTGTTTTTAGTGTTATTCTGATGACGTGAGTAGTAAATGTTCACTGTTGAAAATATGTGAAAAATTCTAAAAAGCCCAAAGATGAAAATAAACTGTTATTCATTGTATAACCCCTGAGTTTAGCATGTAGGTAGATCTACTGTGTTTTAAATACAATATAAATATATGTCCATAACATGCATTTTGTATTTTATATATATTAATGTATGAGTACATATAGACTTTTAAAATAAAAACAGATTTAAATTTTACATGCTGCTTTGTAACCAACCACTTTTCACTTAACACAATATTGTTAACATTTTTCATGACAGTGAATATTCTCTACAGCCTCAACATTTATTTCTACCTAGTAGTTCATTATATGACTGTCTTATAATTTCCTTAACCAAATCTCTATTGTGGAAAATTTAGGTTGTTTTGATTGCTTCCAACTGCAGAAAGAGCTCTACAAATATGCTGATGCTAAGTCTTTGTGCATATCCATGGTTATTTCTTTAGGAGAAATTTCTAGAAGTGAATTGCTGGGTCAATAGATGTGTACAGTTTGAGTTTAGCTGAACTCCAAATTTCTTTAAATAAATATTTCCCCTTCTCTTGGGTACTGTTTGAAAAAGATTCCTTTTCGCTGAAGTTTCTAGATCCAAATGGAAAACATTTCCAGGCCTCCAAAAGGTTCCTCTGTGCCATCTCCCTATTCTGTACCCACCCCCAAAGCCTTGAAAATAACCACTATTCTGAATTCCATCACATAAATCATTTTTCCTGTTGTTTAACTTCATGTAAGCAGAATCATAAATTATGTACTCTGTGCCTAGATGGCTACTTGCACTCATCATTACATCTTAGTCATCATGTTATGTATGTACTCGTACTTTTTTCTTTACAAGTGCTGTATAGTAATCCATAGGATGAATGTGTTTAAATATACCATATACTGCTACTTATTCGTCCATTCTCCTGTTGATGGGCAACGGAGTTGTTTCCAGTTTGGGGCTATTATGAATAAAGTTGCTATAAACATTCTGATACATATGTATTTTCTGAGCACTTACACTCATTTCTCTTGGAATTGCTGGATTATGGAGTAGGCATGTGTTTAGAAATGTCTTATTAAATGAGGACAGAAAATCTGAGGAAAAGAAATAATTAGTGAAGCCCTGGAGTACAGGAACGGATGCTGGCAAGTGCCCACAGAAAGGGAGAGCTTGTGCAGATCACTTCTGTTGTCTTGGGCACCAAAGTGGCCAAAAGGATGTGTCACAGGTGTAAAGTAGTCACAAAGTGCTAAAGAGCTTGGCCAATAATGCCATTACAAAAAATTCCCTAGCCAATTTTAAGGCTGGCAACTCCCTCTAAAATGTATGTTTCTTTGGGAGGCAGGAAGAAGCATATTCAACCAGAGCAGCAGACTTGGAAATTCTGGAACAGACTCCCTACAGGAGAAGCTGGGGGCCTCCTAGGTACTTCTGTTTCAAAACCAACTAAGTGCATTTTACTACTCTTCTTCCAGAGATGTGAAAGAAGAAAGGCTTGACAGTTGTCTAAGGTATTATGTTTCCAGGAGTCTTAGTGTAGTGCTGATTCATGACAAGAAGCTTGCACTGGAATGTGAATCATATATGCACTGCTTACTTTACTGAGAAAATCTCGATACCAAGTAAAGTTAGATGAATTACAAACAACGTGCTTAATGACATAGTTGATTTACATTCTGGTGCAAGCTCCTATCTCATCACAGATCAATAATACTTTACGAATAGGCAGCTGATCCAAAGACCACAGGGACACTGGATAACATGATCTCAGACCAGTGCTCACTATGCCACTTACTGTAATATGTCAGTGTTATATTTCACAACCACCTTAAGCCTTAGTTTCCTCATCTGGAAAATAAGAACAATAATAGTACCTACACTTGGGGTCCTGTGAGGGATTGAGTGCATACATGGCGAGGGCTTGTTATTGGCACAGAGTAAGTGGTTGTGTCTGTCCATGCAGTCAGAGTCTATGAAATATGGTCTGCTTCAGGGTGGACGTCAACACTGAACCCACTGTTACAAGCAATGCTTGAGAAGATCTGGCCAGGGGCGGTTTCTCACGCCTATAATCCTAGCACTCTGGGAGGCCAAGGTGGGTGGATCCCTTGAGCTCAGAAGGATCCTGACCAGCCTGAGCAACAGTGAGACCCTGTCTCTACTAAAAATAGAAAAAAATTAGCCGGACATTATGGTGGGCACCTGTAGTCCCAGCTACTCAGGAGGCTGAGGCAGGAAGATGGCTTGAGCCTCGGAGTATGGGGTTTTTGTGAGCTAGGCTGACACTATGACCCCCCCAACCTAGGCAACAGAGTGATACTCTGTCTAGAAAAAGAAATAAAAAGGATGAGAAGACCATTTTCAAAACTGCTAAGGATTCACAATACCTTCCTGCAGAATAAATTCTATATTCTGTATAGGAAATTAAGCATTGCTTTGCCATCTCATTTGAGAAAACATGGCATCATATTAGCATATGCCTTCTCCTTATCTCGCTGCATTAAGTTGATTTATTTACATGTCTTTCTCCCCCATATTGAACCATGAATTCCTCAAGGGTAAAGGCTTGAACTCATTTTCTTAGCATTTTTGCATGTCTGGCACATGGACGAGTTAACGTGTTTTTGTTGAATGTGTGGAATGGCAGATACCTGCCGTTAACTATGGACAGAAGACAGTCCAAGCCTTTATCTACTATAATTGGGCTGACCTTTCCAGATGAATAAGTAATTCTCGGCATTGTTTGGCCTTCCTTGAATTATAATGGTTGGTATTTGACAATTAATTAGGATATGCTAATGTTAAAATGTAAGCCCCATCAAGCATGTGTCAAAGAAAAGATAGATGAGCAGTCAGAAGTGGTGTATGACTTATCCAGTTTTCACAAGATCTCTCAGCAGTTAGAACCCTGCTGCTTCTTTCTCTCTGACCAAACAGAATTTTGATAATTTATTTTTGCATTGTTTGAAGACGGTAAGAAGTTTGGTAGAGGTTCTTGTATAAATGTCTTAACACAATAATTAAGAAAGTGCGGTGAAGGCTATGTTACCAGTTTGTTGTAAGTATTTCAAATTGTATATAAAACCAGCACATTGTAGCCCATAAATGCATTAATGTTAACTTAATGATTTAATAAAAAAAGAATATAATAATATCATTAACTCCATGATATAGTACAATGCCATTACTTGGACTATTTATGCTTTATATGACCTTAATATTGAGGTACCTAGTGTTGACCAATATTTACGACATGAACTTTTGATTCCCTATAAAATAAAAATGATCTAACAGAAAAAAAATAAAATATATTCCGTGGTGAAAAGTGTTCTAGCTCACCCAACTCATTCACCTTCTCACATTCTCTCGAGCCCCTTCTGCCTTGCTGGCTCTTGGTTAAATGTTTCATGGAGAGGCCGCCTGCTGTTGGTGCTGTCTCCCAGTACCACTCAGTCTCACTCACAGGAAGGGCAGGACTCTGAACTAGGCTTCCAGCACACGTGTTGAACAGCTTCAGAGTTTAAATAAGCAGGACTGACAAGCTCTGACCGCTTTTACAACTTCCGCACTTAGCTAAGGGGCTGCACTTTGGGCCATGGAAGGTAGGGGAGTTCATGCACTGTGGGACAGTTGTTATTGGGAAGCTGACACATAATTTTTTCTCCCTTCTTCCCCACCAGCAAACTGCTCCATGTAATCTTCCCAACACACCAGCTGCGTTTTCTTATGAAGCTGTGACCAGCTTGGTAATACACATTGCTGTATGGGAAGTGTTTAAAAACAGACTCTTTAAGCAAAAATAGCCCTGATTTATAGCATTTGCTAGTTTCCATGGCATAAATCCTTCCACTAGGGCTAAGATGGAGCAATTGATGTGATGTCACTCGACGTGGAGTTGGAAAGAGATGCACCCAACTGGCTCTTGTGCCAACTGCAGCACATCCTACTAACATCTCCCTCTTCTTTCCTGTTCTCATTTCCTAGTTCACTTCCTTTTCCCCCTTATCCTTGCTGCCCTGGGACCGTATCCATACCTATTACGTATGCTTGATGACGTACAGCTCACAGCCTCTGTGTGGTGGAGAACTTGAGCTAAAATGAAGCTTATGATTACTGTTTCTGTCTATTATGTCTGTATAGCCGACCCAACTCTTTTCTCCTCATTGCAAAAATTTTCAAGGGAATATTCTAACCCAAATACGCAGAAACACCACTGTTAGGATATAGACCAGATAATGTGATTTTTACATTGTTAAAATTTAGTTGACAATGAAGAACTGTGAACCGAAAGGGATAAAGCACATTGCTGAGAAGAAAATTCCCATCAAATGTGAATTTTAACCCAGAATCTGTCTTCTTGCTGTTTTCAATATTGTTTTATTAAATAGTTTATTAATACAGATATTTCCTTTTTATCTTCATGGAATAAAAATTAAGTGATAAAGCCTCGGTGCCTGTAGCTCAAGCGGCTAAGGCGCCAGCCACATACACTGGAGCCGTCAGGTTTGAATCCAGCCTGGGCCTGCCAAACAACAATGACAACTGCAACCAAAAAAAAATTAAATGATGACTTCAAGGTGTTTTTCTTTTCTTTTTTTTTTTTAATGACAAGGAAAGGGAAGGGTGAAACCAAAGGATCATATGGATTCCCAAGTCTAATACAATTGGAGAAAAGTACTACATATGCCAATGTTTTGAGGGGTGAATACTGTTAGTGCCTCACCCAGATCTTTTTCACCTGTGGGTGCACCCCATCCCCAATTGCTGTGGGTGTTGGTCATTTACCTGTTGCAGGTCCTTTCTTTTCCTGAGCACTGTCCTCCAAAGAATGGTTATCTTGCCAAGGAAGTTATGCTCACCCCCTAGGAATGTTCAGAGGGCAATGAATGACTCATGTGGTACAAATGGTCACCCTCAGCCCTCTTACCTCAACATAGAAACAACTCTGTGGTACAATTCATGTGTCAGGGGTCCTCACAAAATCAGGCCGAAGTTAATCTCCAGCCAAGATTGCACCTTTGCTTAGCTCTCTCCTCCCATCCATCCTGCTTCCTGCCTTTCCGCTTCTCTTAAGAGCACTCGCTCAGTAAATGACATTAATAAGAATTTCTGTCTTAGATTCTGCTCCTAGGAAAGCCAGCATAAGACATTTTGTATTGAAGGTTTACGTTCCCTCACGGTCTCAGTGCAACACAGTGTCTCTTGATCAGAGGACACCTATGAGGAAGAAAGATGAAGGCAAATTGATAACATGTCTGGGCTGCACTTGGTCTTTGAAAGCATTCTTCTTAGTCTTGAGGGTAGAATCAAAGGTGATGTGATTCATCTGTAGAATGTGCCAGCGTCTCAAGGACATGAAAATAGATGGATTTGTCTTAACATCACAAGCAGGTTATATCATTGATTAGGAAGGAGGCATCAGCATTTCAAATACAGAGAGGTTAAATGGCTTATTCAAAGTCTCTGCCTTAACTGGGTAGTGAAACATACCTTCCTTATGAAAAACGGAGCTGGAAACTGATCCCAACCTGGCCCACTTGGTTGGGACTCTGGCTTTCTGCCTAATTTTAGCCACCCCCCACATCCTGCTAGTCTTTGCTACCCACCCCTGCAGTTGCTATGTGGTCCCTGCTTATATCTAGGCTGCCTAGAATCCCTTTACTTGCTAATTTATGAGAATAATCATGACCATTGTTGACTGCTTTCACATCTTGGTCAGATTCTCTTTAATCCAAAAAAAAAAAAAAAATGTCCTGATGGTGAAAGTATTGTTATTTAATAGATGGAGAAACTGAGGCAAAGAGAGGCAGACTTGACAAAATATAAGCCATCTAGCTAGTGTGTGGCAATCAAATTTTAGCACCAGTTAACATTCCCTGGGTAACTTCCCTTATCTGTTTGTAAAATAACCAGCAAGGAGGTGCAAGCAATAAAAGTCTGTGCTGCTCTGTGGCTGGGGCTCAGACCCATTCCTCAGCCTCTTTCCGCTCTGCTCTGCTCTGAAAGGCCCTGACCTCTACAGCCTGTTTCCCAGGCTCACAGGGCAGCAGCTTTTCAAGCTGGGTTTTGGTCAATAGGAGGCACTGAAGGAAGGTTGAAAGACTAAAGGAAGAAGCCAGGGTGCTACTCTCATTCCTCCCTCATTTCTGGGGCAACAATCATGCCTCATCCATTGTGGTGGATTCTTCATGACAAGTCTACTAAAGTTTCAGCTTCCACCGGTTGAGTCCACCTCCTGAGCTCTCTCCTAAGCCCCCTCCTTCCTCTCTGCCTGCAGCTGCGGGTGGTCTTCTGCCATCGTTAATCTGTGGGTTGCCCCACCATTATATGTCTGGCTTCTCTGTTCTTCCACCAGCTGTATAACAAATTCCCTGCATTAAAATCCCCCTGTTGATTTTTTTTTTTTTTTTTTTTTAGAAAAAATTGCAACAAATTACCCACTTTTAAATCTGGCAAATATTAATACTATTAAAAAATCCAGAAAAAATTGTTTTTGTTAATACCTGATACATCTGCACAATCCTTTTTTTCTATATATTTTGGACATACACTTTTT
>CAUYPK010047610.1:0-19553 GCA_963574355.1 Loris lydekkerianus
ACCCAGGAATGGATTAACAAGCTGTGGTATATGTATACCATGGAATACTATTCAGCTATTAAAGAAATGGAGACTTTACATCTTTCGTATTAACCTGGATGGAAGTGGAAGACATTATTCTTAGTAAAGCATCACAAGAATGGAGAAGCATGAATCCTATGTACTCAATTTTGATATGAGGACAATTAATGACAATTAAGGTCATGGGGGAGGGAGGAAAAGCAGAGAGAGGGAAGGAGGGAGAGGGGTGGGGCCTTGGTGTGCGCCACACCTTCTGGGGGCAAAACATGATTGCAAGAGTGACTTTACCTAACAAATGCAATCAGTGTAACCTGGCTTATTGTACCCTCAATGAATCCCCAACAATGAAGAAAAAAAAAAGTGAAAAAAAAAAAACAAAAACATTTAGAGTGGTTTAAAATCAGAGGGCACATTATAGAAACTTGGGAAATTGCAGCTAATGCCCTGGATTTTGGCATCATACAGTGCTGAGAGGGTCAAGCTTGCTAGATCCCAGGTTGCTTGGCTCCTAGCTACCCCACCCTGGTGGGAGGAGAAAGGGTTATAGCACCCCAATCCCTGGAGCACCCCAGAACTAACCTTACATATATCTCCAAGCCTTCAGGGCAGAAGGCCACAGCTTCCTGGCCCTTGAAGCAGTTGACACCTTGGCAGAAGAAGGTAGCAGATTTTCTCCTGGGAGAAAGCAGGAAGAGGTTTGAGGAGTGGGAACTCTTTACAGACTGAATAGGGGGTGAGTGCTAGACAGAGGCGAGGCTGGGGGCCCACTGTGCCCATGCCACTGGCCCCAGACATCACACTATCTTCACTCCAGCCTTACTTCCCAGAGCTGGCAGGTGTGAATGAGACACATTGCTCATGTTGGTGAGGTGGTGGGTACTGGGGTGGAGAGGGAAGCTGCTTGTCCTCTGGGACATCAGGCGGCCTAGGCCTGGGAGCAGAGCGGGACTGCCTAGGACAGTACTATGACACCTCTGCAGAGCCCTGATGCCCACTCTGCCCCAGGGGAGGTCTTCTTGTGTGTGGGCAGCTTATAACCTGACACCTTCCCTGTCTGCCACCTGGGAGAAACACAGGTACTAGCTTCAGGGCTCCTTCGAGCTTGGGGTGGAGGATGGGAGTGCTGAACAGGCTGGGCTGGGGAAAAGTAGGACATTAGGAGGGGAAGGAGGTGGAGCAACAAAGGGAGAAAACTCAGACCTGGGGAGTGGACGAGGGAAGGAGACCCCAAAGCTAGGTCAGTCACATTAGGGTGTGTTCACAGAGGCTGGGGGTTGGTGAAAACTGAACTGAGATTTCAGCACCTATCACATGGTGGGCTCAGAGCTGGGGGCTTGTGGACAGACAGGAGGGCTCTGAGATTATGGGTCAGTGGGAATGAGAGCTAGACTTGGGCGCAAGGAGCTAGGGCTCAGAGCAGTAGGTTGGAGGGACAGGGCTCAGCATCTAGGGCTACTCACTGAGCACCAGGCAGAGTAGCCTCCACTGCAGTACTTACTACAGCTTGCCGGGACCCAGGGCAGGCCAGAGTTCTTGGACAGATGAGGGCTGGGAGTTGTTTCACCACCATCCCCCAACTGAGGCTGCACCAGGCCTCATAGTAGAAAGTGCTGAGTGGAATCAGCCAGGTGGAAAGCCAGGCACGTCCAGTAGGATGGGGGAGTGGTCAGTCTTGGGCGGCATCTCCACTCTGACCAGCAGTATCTATTCCCCAGCACCTCACTGTTTCTGAGAGCCCCCTCCAGTGGACCACCCACACCCCTACCCCAGCCTTGCATCTCACAGTGGTGTTCCCTGGGCCACACGCACTCTGGTGGGAGAGCTTTGCCTCCTGGTGGAACACCTCTCTGTGACATTGGAAGCCGTGGTGTATTTGTGGATGGTTTGAAAGCTGAGGCTGATCCAAGGGACTACCACGTGGCCTAGGCCTGGGAGCACAGCAAGGCTACCTAGGACAGTGAAAGCCATTAATGGCAACACGATTGCCATTATTGCACTATGAACAAACTGAGGCTGGGCAGCAGGGGAGGTCAACCAAAAGGGAATAAGGGGGTCTAGGGGCTTGGCTTTTTTTTTTTTTTTTTTTTTAGGAGACAGAGTCTCACTTTGTCACCCTGGGTAGAGTGCTGTGGCGTTCAGCTTATGGCCTCAAACTCCTGGGCTCAAGCAATTCTCTTGCCTCAGCCTTCCAAGTAGCTGGGACTACAGGCGCCCACCACAACGTCTGGCTACTTTTTGTCACTGTTGTTGTTGTTGCAGTTGTTATTGTTGTTTTAGCAGGCCCAGGCTGGGTTTGAACCCGCCTGCCTCAGTGTACGTGGCCGGCACCCTAACCATTGAGCCACAGGCGCCATGCTAGAGGGCTTGGCTTTTGCTTCCCGCAAGTCGTACTTTCAGAGTGAC
Source organism: Loris lydekkerianus (assembly GCA_963574355.1). NCBI lineage: Eukaryota > Metazoa > Chordata > Mammalia > Primates > Lorisidae > Loris > Loris lydekkerianus. Next base: position 2,425 of record CAUYPK010047610.1, read on the forward strand.
ATTGAAGCATGCACAAAGGGGCCTGTATCTTAGTTTATAACAGCCCCTCTGAGAATGACTGATGTTGTTGGCATGGCAACAGAAGCATCCTGGGGGTGCTACCAGAGGGAGGCAGAGCTGGAGCAGGTGCAATGACAGGAAATAGATATCCGGTGCCTCTGGTGTGGCCTCATTTGCCTGACATAGGAAGGTGCCTGGGGGTGAGGTGGGGGGTGATGGGCTTCCTCAGAACCCTGGGGATACTCCCCTCCCCAGTCTTCTAGCACAAGCTGATCCCAGGGAGAACAGAAATTGGAGAGGAAAGGGATAACCACTGAAGGCTACACAGATTTGCTCTCCTCTGAGAGGTGAGGAGTTAAGGGGATTCCTGCTCCTGGAAGGGTTCATCCCAGGATCAGCCTCTGGGTTTGGTAGCACCAGCCTCAGGTTCTCAGCCAGGAAGTCCTGTAGTCCCAGCTACTTGGGAGGTTGAGGCAAAGGAATCACTTAAGCCCAAGAGTTGGAGGTTGCGGCAAAGGAATCACTTAAGCCCAAGAGTTGGAGGTTGCAGTGAGCTGTGAAAACACAGCACTCTACCGAGGGTGATATCATGAGGCCCTGCCTCAAAAAAAAAAAAGAAAAAATTAGCAAAAAAAAAATTTTTTTTTTTTTGCAGTTTTTGGCTGGGGCTGGGCTTGAACCCGCCACCTCCAGCATATGGTGTTGGTGCCCTACTCCTTTGAGCCACAGGTGCCACCCCCCAAAAAAAAATTTTTAAAGATTACCCATGTCTGGTGGTGAGCACCTATAGTCCTAGCTATTCAGGAAGCTGAGGCAGGAGGACTATTTGATCCTAGGGGTTCAAGATTGCAACAAGCTCTATCATCACATCACTGGACTCACTCACTCACTGCACTAGTCTTGATGACAGGACAAGACCCTTTCTCTAAAAAAAAAAAGAAAAGTTTGTGCATGTCCACTTTTCTAGTGAAAAAGCCTGTAAATTCTTTTTCTTTCCAAAGAAATCCATGATCCTAAAAAGATTAAAAACTGGCTCAGTGCCTGTAACTCAGTGAGTAGGACGTGGGCCATGTGCACCTAGGCTGGTAGGTTCAAGCCTGGCCCAGGACTGCTAAATGACAACTGCAACCAAAAAATAGCCGGGCATCATAGCAGGTGCCTGTAGTCCCAGCTACTCATGAGGCTGAGTCAAGAGAATTGCTTAAGCCCAAGAGTTTGAGGTTGCTGTGAGCTGTGACGGCACAGCACTCTACTGAGGGTGACATAGTAAGACTGTCTCCAAAAAAAAAAAAAAATTGGCTCCGCACCTGTGGCTTTAAGAGGCTAAGGCACTAGCCACATACACCTGAGCTGGCGGGTTTGAATCCAGCCCGGGCCTGCCAAATAGCAATAACAGCTGCAACCAAAAAATGGCTGGGTGTTGTGGTGGGCACTGGTAGTCCCAGCTACTTGGGAGGCGGAGGCAGAATTGCTTGAGTCAAGGAGTTGAAGGTTGCTATGAGCTGTGATGCCACAGCACTCTACCCAGGGCAACAGCTTGAGGCTGTCTCAAAAAAAAAAAAAATTTAAAAACTGATCTAACCAGGGTGTCCAACCTTTTTACTTTCATGCTGCACATTAGAAAAATAAAAGTTGTCTTAGGTCACACATTAAATACACACAAAGGAAAGTTAATTAGCAAAAGAAAATTCTGTGCATATTTTTGGTGATACCCACCTGATACCATAGATTAGAAAAACAGTCTTCAAATAATCTGTATGCAGTTTATAGGTTGGACACCACTGAACCAAAAGAAAAGGACTTTGCACTCCTTCCCAAGCCCGATGAGGAAGCTCAACTGAAACTCTGTTCTTCCTCTAGAGGCTCCATGAAGTCTAGACTTCAGGGACTCACCTCTGAGAACCACTTCTGTTGTGAGTTTGCCTGTGCCTCTTGAAGGGAGCAGAGTTGGCGATACAGTTCTTCCCATCTGCTCACATGCTGAGCCTCCTTTCTCCTAGCTTCTGTTCCCACCATCTCACCACCACTTAATTCTCAAGGTTTGTAAATTTAGCTGTGCCTGGCACATAGAAGGTGCTAAAAAAAATCTGACTGAATGTCACAGATGAACAAGACTTTGGTGCAACAGGTAAGTCCCTATCAGAAAAGCCAGGGTCCCTCCAAGGCTGTTCTAGCAGTCCAAAGGATGAGTGCAGTTATCTGGGCTAGGGTGACGGCAGAACCCCTCAGGTCCTAGTCCCACCTCCCCTTTACACTGTAGAGGGACAGCCCACTAACCCTGGAGTCTCAAGTAACCACTCCTCAAGAGGGGTCTGAGGAATGTAACAGCTGGATAGCAGCAGTTACATGAATCTTGGTAGCCCCAACGTGTCTACTATTCCAACAGGAAGGCTAGAAGGATGTTTCTTCCCCACATTTCCGATTTCCAACGCTCTCTTCCCAAATGGCAATGTCTCCTTGCATCCTGGGCCAGTTTTCAGTAATCAGTGTTCCTAGTTGGTTCAATTAGGTTTAATTAATCCACTCACTCTGCTTCACAAGCTCAGGCCCTGGAGGGATTGTCCAACTGGGATTTTAAGCAACAAACATATGAGGAGTTGCCCAGGGTTGAATCAAGAAAAAAAAATACCAACTCAGAGAGAAGTGCCACAGGGGTGGGGTGGTGAAGGCTTGCTGCCATGGAAACGACTAGGTCAACAGACAAGAGAGGGGCAGATGGCCTGTTGGGATTTTTTTTTTTTTTTTTGAGAAAGAGCCTCAAGCTGTCGCCCTGGGTAGAGTGGGCATCACCACTCACAGCAACCTGTAACTCCTGGGCTTAGGCGATTCTCTTGCCTCAGCCTCCCAAGTAGCTGGGACTACAGGCGCCTGCCACAACGTCCGGCTATTTTTTGGTTGCAGCCGTCACTGTTGTTTGGCAGGCCTGGGCTGGATTCGAACCCACCAGCTCAGGTGTATGTGGCTCGCGCCTTAGCTGTTTGAGCCACAGGCGCCGAGCCCAGAGCTGGGATTTTTAAAAAGTAGACATTACAAACAAACTGAAGGAAGGTTTGAGTACTGACTGGGCGAAGGGGTCCTTTAGGGACTCCTGTCCTGGAGCAGGCCCTGGCCTTCAGATAGATGATTGTGTTTATGGGCAGATTAATGCCTCCTTGGCTTCCCTAGTTCTACTTGGGACACCAGATTTGGATCCTGAGGTAGATGCTCTACTTTACCCAAGATCTTGGCTACTGGGGCTTGGAGAACACATGATTATTATCCGCTTCTGGTCAAACAGGGATCTTGTAAAAGAAACAGGCAGACAGGCTCACCAAAGACTCATTCTGAACTAGCAAGTGGGTGGAGTCCCTGCTGTTCCTAGTTCCACTGTGAGTGGGGCTGCTGAGGCACAGGGACGGGGCAGGGTAGCAGGAACATCCCCACATTGCCCAATTCCTTTCTTTATACAAAGAGAAAAGGCAAACCATAGCACCACACTTACCCATTAGGAGTAGCCCTGGTCCATCTTCCCCATCTTTCCCTAGAATGTATATCAATAGCTGACTCAACTAAGGGTAGGGCTCATCCTGGGGTGATGCTTACTTGGGGAAGTGGTTGCTATGAGGACAGGAAAAGAGGTCAGGTCAGATTTACCTAACATAACTTATGTAGCATAACAGGTGCTCATTAAATCTCAGCTGCTACTAAAGTTGATGAGAAAGAGACGGGGAGGCATTAAGACCTGAAAGTCCATTACCCTGAGCCTACAGAACAATATACATTTAAAACAAGGGTGGGTTTTATTTTCCAGAAGAATTCTTTTCAATATAAAACAAAGATAAAACACATCTCAATCCCACAATCTGTTAGCATGCCTTGTTTCTACAAGATGCATACTAGACCATAAGACTACATAGTAAATGTCTTTGAGCATTTGGGTGGAAGAAATAGAAAAAGATCTCAGGGAAGCTTGGGCAAGCCTCCAAGCTGAGCTACATCCCTGAACACTAGAGCAGTCCTTGTCTTTTCAGATCCTCATATGTTTTCTTATTCACAACATTCCCACTGGAGTCTTCATATTCTTCCTAAAAAGAAAGGGATATACTTTGTTAGCTACGCCCCCTGGGAGAAATGTTTGGAACCAATCTCTGAGTACCTGAGCTCACCCTGGCCTGATTCCATGGCATACCTTGGTATTCTGAGATTGGCATTCATCTAGGACAGCCTTTCTCAAATGAAATTCCACAAAAGAATTAAGGCCTCCTGATCCTAAGGCAGCCATTGTATGTAATAAATTTACTTCTCTCCTAGATTTTCAGAATGGTACCAGTCATGACCTATCCTTTGGGTATATAAGGAAATAGTTCAAATAACTTTCTGTATTTAAGAAGAGGAACCCTGGCTGTGAAAGGGTGGCCTAAAATAGCAGTTTTCAAATGGTTCTGAAGAACCCTAGTTTTCAGCAAGAGTTAAAAGACTGATCTTTCCCACTTCTAGAGCAGTTCTGCTTTACAGAATTTTAAATGTGTATCAGTGTTTTACTGCAGCTGGAAAAGGGTTTTGCTGTTAGATATATAAATCACTGACCTAAAAGAAAGGGAGTCTATTGCCAGTCATTGTGGGACATGTGGTTGAACTGCTACCACCATTCCTTACAAACATGTCATTCCTTGTCTCTGAAACCTGCTAATCAAGATGACTATCTCAGAACCAGCAAGAACACCTCCTATGAGGGGATCATCTCTTCTTAGATGGAAATCTGATACATTATATGGATTTTCAACTTTTTAATCTATAAATCTCCATGTCAGGACAAGAGATTGGTACTCCTGCTTGTCACTTAACATTTTTTTTTTTTATACAGAGTCTCACTTTATGGCCCTTTGGTAGAGTGCCGTGGCATCACACAGCTCACAGCAACCTCCAGCTCCTGGGCTTAAGCGATTCTCTTGCCTCAGCCTCCCGAGTAGCTTGGACTACAGGCACCCGCCACGACGCCCGGCTATTTTTTTGTTGCAGTTTAGCCGGGGCTGGGTTTGAACCCGCCACCCTCAGCATATGGAGCCAGTGCCCTACTCACTTGAGCCACAGGCGCCGCCCGTCACTTAACATTTCAATGGAAAAATACAACCTGCCTTGAGACGCAGGTTAAAGTCTATCAGTGCTCACTTCAGCACAAATACCAAAATTAGAATGATAAAGAGAACATTAGCATAGCCCCAAATAAGGAAGCCCCAAATAAGACACAAATTTATGATGCATTCCATATTAAAAAAGAAAAATGATAGGCTTGTAGCTCAGTGAATAGGGTGCTGGCCACATACATCGAAGCTGGCGGGTTTAAGCCTGGCCCGGGCCTGCTAAACAACAATGACAACTGCAACCAAAAAATAGCCAGGTGTCATGGCGGGTGCTTCTAGTCCCAGCTACTTGGGAGGCTGAGGCAAGAGAATCGCTTGAGCCCAGGAGTTTGAGGTTGCTGTGAGCTGTGACACCACAGTACTCTACCAGGGTTACATAATAAAACTCTGTCTCAAAAAAAGGAAAAAAAAAAAAAAGAAAAACAATACTCAAAATAAACTGTCCAAAATGATTTGACATTTATGGAATAAACATAAAAGAGTTTCTTTGATCAGGTATTTAGAAAGAAAAATAATAAAGTCTGATAAATCACAATTGGGTTAGGTTTATAATCAAGAGTTAGGCTCGGCACCTGTAGCACAGTGGTTACGGCATCAGCCATGTACACCGAGGGTGGTGGGTCTGAACCTGGCCCAAGCCAGCTAAATAACGACAACTAGGCTTGGCGCCTGTGTCTCAAGTGGCTAAGGCGCCAGCCATATACACCTGAGCTGGCGGGTTCGAATCCAGCCTAGGCCCATCGAACAACAATAATGGCTGCAACCAAAAAAATAGCCAGGCGTTGTGGTGGGTGCCTGTAGTCCTAGCTACTTGGGAGGCGGAGGCAGGAGACTCGCTTGAGCCCAGGAGTTAGAGTTGCCACAGCACTCTACTCAGGATGACAGCTTGAGGCTCTCCCTCAATAAATAAATAAATTAATAAATATAAAAATAAACAACAAAAACTATAACAAAAAGTAGCTGGACGTTGTGGCGGGTGCCTGTAGTTATCTGCTACTTGGGAGGCTGAGACAAAAGAATCGCTTTAGCTCAAGAGTTGGAGGTTACTGTGAGCTGTGATGCCACAGTACTTTACCAAGGGCAACATAGTGAGACTCTGTCTCCAAAAATATACATATAAATAAATTACATATATATATATACATATATGTATATATGTATTTACATATATATAAATAATCAAGAGTTAATTTATAGGCTGAGTCTGTAGCTCAGTGAACAGGGCACTGGCCACATACACCAATGTGCTGGCGGGTTCGAGCCTAGCCTGGGCCTGCTAAACAATGACAGCTGCAACCAAAAAATAGCCAGGTGTTGTGGTGGGTGCCTGTAGTCCCAGCTACTGGGGAGGTGGAGGCAAGAGAATCGCTTAAACCCAAGAGTTTGAGGTTGCTGTGAGCTGTGGTGCCATGGCGACATAGTGAGACTCTGTCTCAAAATTTTAGCACCTACCTCAGTGTCAGGCTGCCATCGCTCTGAGGCCTTCTGTAATTTCAACTTGGCCCACACTGTAGGAAGAGAAATGAGCAGCAATCAGGACTGACTGGGCAGCCACTGGGTAGCCAGTGTGAACCCCTCCCACATAGGATCCCCAAGATGATTCTGTATTTGAGATTATTGCTTGACCTACAATGAAATTTAGGTTCTTGGCCACGTATAGATAATACTCCTTCCACTGCAAAATTTATCATGATCTTGCTTAGTTGTAAAAGAAAAGTGGGATCAAATATAACCAAAGATCTTTTAAAAAATTAATATTTTTTTTTTAAGATAGAGTCTCACTTTGTCACCCTCAGTACAGTGCCATGGCGTCACAGCTCATAGCAACCTCAAACCCTTGGGCTCAAGTGATTCTCTTGCCTCAGCCTCAAGTATCTGGGACTACAGGCAACCGCCACAATGCCCAGCTATTCTTAGAGATGAGGTCTGAGTTTTGCTCAAGCTGGTCTCGAACTCAGGAGCTCAAGCAATCCACCTGCCTTGGCCTCCCACAGTGCTAGGATTACAGGCGTGAACCACTGTGCCCGGCCAAGAATTGGTACTCTTGAATGAAGTTAATGTGGGACAACCTATGAGAATTAAGGAAGTGACTTTACTGTCTTATTGTTCACAATAGAAGAAAAAAGGAACACTACATACTGTCAAATATGTTTACTTAAAATCTAATGTGTGTATTTAAAAAAATTCTGTGGGGAAAAAGGTAAAATTTCATACTGTTTAACAGACAATGGAAGGCTAGACACAGTGGCTCACCCCTGTAATTTCTTTTCTTCTTCTTTTTTTTTTTTTTTTTTAAGATAGTCTCAAGCTGTAGCCCTGGGTAGAGTGCTGTAACGTCAAAGCTCACAGCAACCTCAAACGCTTGGGCTTAAGTGATTCTCTTGCCTTAGGCTCCCAAGTAGCTGGGACTACAAGACCACCCGCCACAACGCCTGGCCATTTTCTGCTGCAGTTATCATTGTTGTTTAGCTGGCCCAGGTACAGCTTAAACCCACCAGCCTCAGTGTATGTGGCTGGCGCTATAACCACTGTGCTACAGGCACTGAGCCTCACACCTGTAATCTTAGCACTCTTAGGAGGTCAGTAGGATCACATGAGGTCAGAAGTTTGAGACCAGCCTGAGCAAGACCCTGTCTCTACTAAAAAGAGAAAAATTGGCTGGGCATTCTGACAGGTGCCTGTAGTCCCAATTACTTGGGAGGCTGAGACAGGAGGATTCCTTAAACCCAGAGTTTAAGGTTATTGTGAGCAAAGTTGATACCAGGGTACTTTAGCCTGGGCAACAAAGTGAGACTATCAAAAAAAAAAAGAAAGCCAATACAGACATTAAAATAAAATTTCTGATAGTTCAGTAACAGATAATTTTATGAAGATGAAAATATAGTAGCCAAGCTTGGTGGCTAATGCCTGTATCCTAGCACTCTGGGAGGCTGAAGTGGGTGGATTGCCTGAGCTCACAGGTTCGAGACTAGCCTGAGCAAGTGCAAGAGCCCATCTCTAAAAAACAGCCAGGTGTTGTGGTATGCAACTGTAGTCCCAGCTACTAGGGAGCCTGAGACAAGAGAACAGCTTGCGCCCAAGAGTTAGAGGTTGCTGTGAGCTATGATGCCACAGCACTCTACCAAGGGTGACAAAGTAAGACTCTATCTCAAAAAAAAAAAGAAAAAAAGAAAAAGAAAAGATGAAGACATCAACAAAAACCACCATAACTTTATTTTTGATTTTTTTTTGAAGAGACAGCGTCTTAGTTTATTGCCCTCGGTAGAGTGCCATGGTGTCACACAGCTCACAGCAACCTCTAACTCCTGGACTTAGGTGATTCTCTTGCCTCAGCCTCCCAAGTAGCTGGGACTATAGGCACCTGCCACAACACCCAGCTATTTTTTTGTTGCAATTTGGCTGGGGCTGGATTTGAACCCACTACCCTCAGTATATGGGGCTGGCCCCCTACTCACTGAGCCACAGTTGCTGCCCAAACCACCACCACTTAAAAGGGTGTGATCAGACACATAAAGAAGAAAAAACAGATACAAGGCTTGGTGCCTGTAGCTCAAGCAGCTAAGGCACCAGCTACATACACCAGAGCTGGCGGGTTCGAATCCAGCCCGGGACAGCCAAACAACAATGACAACTACAACCAAAAAATAGCCAGGTGTTGTGGCAGGCGCCTGTAGTCCCAGCTACTTGGGAGACTGAGGCAAGAGAATTGCTTAAGCTCAGGAGTTGGAGGCTGCTGTGAGCTATGACACCACAGCACTCTACCCAGGGTGACAGCTTGAGGCTGTCTCAAAAAAAACAAAAAACAAACAAACAAACAAAAACAGATGCAAAAACTAGGGAAAGAATGACGCCTAGTGTGTTGTGGTGTCACAGCTCACAGCAACCTCAAACTCTTGGGCTCAAGTGATCCTCTTGCCTCAGCCTTCCGACTAGCTGGACTATAGACACTGGACACAATGCCTGGCTACTTTTCCTGTTTTTAGTAGAAATGGGGTCTCACTTTTGCTCAGGCTAGTCTCGAACTCCTGAGCTCAAGCAATCCACCTGCCTCAGCCTCCCAGAATACTAGGATCACAGTTGTGAGCCACCGTACCCGGCCAGAAACAATGACTTAAATCTTTAACAATGGTGTCAGGAAAGTGAACTCTTGAAACAAATGGGTACATGGAATAAGACAGGTCCACTGCTAGGGAGGGACGATGATAAAATATCAATAGATGATAGTGAATAGGCAGAACCACTTGGTTTCTATGTTTCTACCTTTCCCACCAAATAGAACAATTCCTAAAATGATAGGATTAGAAGAAATATATAGAGAAAGCTGAAGCCTAAGATGAGTAAGGAAATATTATAGTAAATGAGATAATATATGAGGAAATGCTAAGCTCTGTACCTGGAATACAGGTTGCTTGCTTACTAATTGCTTTAAATTAGTTGAAGTCTTCGGGCCCAGATAATATGCATATTAGGAAAGAATGACAAATTTATAACGTGCTTAATTACAGGGCTCTGCCCTGTCATATTCTTTGTTTAGCCTTTCAGGAATCCAACCAAGAGTGGCACTAAAATAATGGAAATTGAAAATGCTGTCATGGTTTTCCTAAAGAAAGAAAAGGGATGCAGGAAACCATAGAGCAGTAAGGGAGATGTTACTCTTCAGAGAAATCTGAAAGCAAATGGAAAAGAACATGATCCATGTAGGGTCATTAAGAGTAAATCAGGTGGTGCCTGTGGCTCAAGGACTGGGGCGCCGGCCCCATATACCTCAGGTGGTAGGTTCAAACCCAGCCCCAGCCAAAAACTGGAAAAAAAAAAAGAGTAAATCAAGCAAATTACACAAGCTTCCTGTTTTTAAATGGGATACCTGACACAATAAAAGCCATAAATACAGGATATCATTATTTTGGCAAAAAACTGCTTTTATAGGCAATGTCTCTAAATTCCATTATTGTAAATAAGATAGTTATCTTTGGATTTGATGCTATTAGGTAGATTTATTTATTTATTTATTTTTGAGACAGAGTTTCACTATGTCACCCTCAGTAGAGTACCGTGGTGTCACAGCTCACAGCAACCTCAAACTTCTGGGCTCAAGCGGTTCTCTTGCCTCACCCTCTGAGTAGCTGGGACTACAGGCACCTGCCACAACGTCCAGCTATATTTTGCTGCAGCTTTCATTGTTGTCTAGCAGGCCCAGGCTGGGTTTGAACCTGCCAGTCTCAGTATATGTGGCTGGCTCCATAACCACTGTGCTACAGGCACCGAGCCATTGTTTTTTCTTTTTCTTTTTCTTTTTTTTTTTTTTTGAGACAGAGTCTCACTTTGTCACTCCCAGTAGAGTGCCATGTGCCATAGTTCACAGCAACCTCAGACTCTTGGGATGAAGCAATTCTCTTGCCTCAGCTTCCTGAGTAGCTGGGACTACAGGTGCCCGCTGCAACTCCTGGCTATTTTTTAGAGACTGAGTCTCACTCTAGCTCAGGCTGATCTTGAACTTGTGAGCTCAGGCGATGTGCCTGCCTCAGCCTCCGAGAGTGCTAGTATTACAGGCGTGAGCACCATGCCTGGCCTGCTATTAGGGAGATTTACACCTAGTTAGAATTCTGGTAAAGTGTGACCAATCCTCTAAATGGGGATTTCTGGGGGCAATTTCACTGGGCTCTATCTTAGTTGTCTTTTGTTCCAATTAAAAAAAAAATCATAAATCTAGAACAATGGAATCATTAACACAATACATTTATAAATGGAATCCTTCATGTAAGTGAAAAAAAAATAAAAAATTGGCAATTGAAATGACAGTACTGAATCCCTCCCTCCAGGCTACAATCTCCAAAAGAAAGTAAAGCAAATCATGAACACAATGATCTAAAATAAAGACAAACAAGTCAGCCCAGTGTTCACAGCTGTGTCAATGGTTGCTTCCCTGCTTAAGAGAAAGTGTCTCCCTGAGAGTCCTGGAAGGAGCAGTCTTATCTAGCATGGACCTACTTTCCCTACCAGCCCTCCTAGAAGCACAGGTAACTAAACTACACATAGCACCCAACCCAGCTGTACCTACTTATTGTCTCTTCCAGGCATTAGAAACGGACACACCAAGGAGCTTGATGGTGGCAGACTCTGAGAACTGAAAAAAGTCATACACAGCAAAGGCAAGAATTGCCTTCACCGTAAAACTAAAGCTGAAAAGAAGGACATAAGAAAGGGCACAAAGCTGATGTGGTAGAAAGTAGCAGACCTGGAAAGGCATTCTTGCAAACAAGATGAAGACATGGAGTTTATTATTATTATTATTATTATTTTTAGAGACAGAGTCTCACATTGCCACCCTCGGTAGAGTGCTGTGGCATCACAGCTCACAGCAAACTCCAGCTTCTGGGCTTAGGTGATTTTCTTGCCTCAGCCTCCCAAGTAGCTGGGACTACAGGCGCCAGTCAGAACGCCTGACTATTTTTTGTTGCAGTTTGGCCGGGGTCGGGTTTGAACCCGCCACCCTCGATGTATGGGGCGGGCGCTCTACTCGCTGAGCCACAGGTGTCACCCAAGACATGGAGTTTAATCCCAGCACTTTGGAAAAATCATCTGAGGCAAGCAGTTTTAACATTTGAGGAGGTAGGAGTACAGGTGACTGGGTTAAAAAACAGCCAACATTTGCTGCCAAAATACTGATGATTGGGGAAATGATCTAAGTCTATTATAATACAACAAATGAAGCTATCAGCAAGAAAACTGGGGCGGTGCCTATGGCTCAGTGGGTAGGGTGCCGGCTTCATATACCCAGAGTGGCGGGTTCTAACCCAGCCCCAGCCAAACTGCAACAAAAAATAGCAGGGCACTGTGGTGGACGCCTGTAGTCCCAGCTACTCGGGAGGCTGAGGCAAGAGAATTGCCTAAGCCCAGGAGTTGGAGGTTGCTGTGAGCTGTGATGCTACTGCACTCTACTGAGAGCAATAAAGTGAGATTCTTGTCTCTAAAAAAACAAAAAGAAAAAAAAGAAAATGGGAGTGATTAATAAACTTACAATATAACATGGAGCTTATGTGGCTGCAACAACACAAAAAATACATACAAAACCTAAGGCCAGGCATGGTGGCTCACACCTATAATCCTGGCACTCTGGGAGGCCAAGACTGTCAGACTGCCTGAGCTAGAGTTCGAGACCAGCCTGAGCGAGAGTTGAGACCTCATCTCTATTAAAAATAGAAAAATCAGGCAAGCATTGTGGCACGTGCCTATAATCCTAGCTACTTGGGAGGCTGAGGCAGGTGGATTGCCTGAGATCACAGGTTTGAAACCAACCTGAGGTAGAGTAAAACACCACTTCTAAAAACGGCCGAGCACTGTGGGGGTGCCTATAGTCCTGGCTATTTGGGAGGCTGAGGAAAGAGAATGGCTTGAGCCCAAAAGCTGTAGGTTGCTATAAGTTATGATGCCATGGCACTCTACCTAAGGCGACAAAAGTTAGACTCTGTATCAAAAAAAAAAAGAAAACCCAAACTTTAAATACAACATATTAAGAATAGATACTCCTGCTCGCTTCGGCAGCACATATCCAGCACATAAAAACTGGAACGAGACACAGAAGATTAGCATGCCCCCTGCACAAGGATGACACGCAAATTCGTGAAGCGTTCCATATTTAAAAAAAAAAAAAAAGAACAGATACTCCCAAAAGAAAAAAAAATAGTTACTCCTGCCAGGTACGTTGGCTCATGCCTATAATCCTAGCACTTCTGGGAGGCTGAGGCAGGTGGATTGCCTGACCTCATGGATTTGAGACCAGCCTGAAAAAGAGCAAGAGCCTGTCTCTAAAAATAGCCAGGCATTGTGAAGAGTGCCTGTAGTCCCAGCTACTCGGGAGGTTGAGGCAAGAGGATCACTTGAGCCTAGGAGTTTGAGGTTGCTGTGAGCTGTATGCCATGGTACTCTACTGAGGGCAACAAAGTGAGACTGTCTTCCCCAAAAAAAAAAAAAAATAGAATAGATACTCCCAATGGAGTCCTTACAGAATGACATCTAGTTTAAATGTCTATATTAAAAGAAAAAAGAAGTAAAGAGACAAAACAAAAAGTTTTGACTGAAGACTTAAAATAAGAAAAAAGTATTAGTAAAGAGAAAGAAAAGTGTTAGTAAGAGAAAGAAAATAATAAAACTCAGAATGCAAATAAAGTACTTGGCTTCCTACTTTGTCACAGAAATCAAGAAATTATACCAACAGGCCAGGGGTGATAGCTCATGCCTGTATCCTAACACTCTGGGAAGGGGAGGTAGGTGCAGTACTTGAGCTCAAGAGTTTGAGACCAACCTGAGCAAGAGCAAGACTCTTATCTCTACTAAAAATAGAGAAATTAGCCAGGCATTGTGGCAAGTACCTATAGTCCCAGATACTTGGGAGGCTGAGGCAAGAGGATATCTTGAGCTCGAGGAGACTGAGGTTACAGTGAGGTATGAAGATGCCTTGATACTACCCCAGGAGATAAGAGTAAGACTCTGTCTCAAAAAAGGAAAAAAAAAAAAAAAAGTGCTCAGGCTCAGCTCCTGTAGCTCAGTGGCTAGGGTGCCAGCCACATACACCGAAGCTGGCAGGTTCGAATCCAGCCCAGGCCTGCCAAACAATGACAACTACAACCAAAAAATAGCTGGGTGGTTCGGTGGGTACCTGTAGTCCCAGCTACTTGGGATGCTGAGGCAAGAGAATTGCTTAAACCCAATAGTTTGAGGTTGCTGTGAGCTGTGATGCCATAGCACTCTACTGAGGCTGGAGGGTGACAAAGTGAGACTCTGTCTCAAAAAAAAAAAAAAAAAAATGCCTGGTGTTATGGTGGGTGCCTATGGTCCCCAGCTACTTGGGAGGCTGAGACAAAAGAATCACTTAAGCCCAAAAAGTTTGAGGTTGTTGTGAGCTGTGACGCCAAGGCAATCTAGCCAAGGTGACATAGTGAGACTGTCTCAAAAAAAAAAAAAAAAAAAAAAGGTAATTTTACCAGTTATTAACAAAAGAATCTTCCCAAGGTAGTTCCTTTGTATGAAGAATTTATATAAATAAAAACAGCTTCAAATGACAGAAAAGAATATAACCTGAAATCTCATCCATTGAGGGGGCCTTGCTCTGTCCCCCAAGCTGCAGCTTCATACTCTTGGCTTCAATCCTTCCTCCTACTCAGCCTCCCAAGGTGCTAGGATTACAGGCCTGAGGCACTATACCTGGCCATCAATATGGTTTAGATCACTAAATCTGACAAAGACACTATTCTCAAAGGGGAATAAAAAAAGCTCATCTTACTTATGATTATAAATTCATGAACAAAACTTCTAAACAAATTCCTAACAAGGTAAATAACTATTATTAAAAGAATATCTAGGGCAACGCCTGTGGCTCAGTGGGTAGGGCGCCAGATCCATATATTGATGGTAGCGGGTTTGAACCTGGCCTGGGCCAGCTAAAACAGCAATGACAACTGCAACAAGAAAAAAGCCGGGCGTCGTGGCGGGTGCCTGTAGTCCCAGCTACTTGGGAGGCAGAGGCAAGAGAATCGCCACAGCAATCCCACATGACTCTTCTTGGGTCTGAATACACCAGAGTATTTGGGACACGCGCTGTAGCAAGTTACTTGGTCTAGCCCAGGAAACAGTAAACAAAGCTTACTTACAGGAGACAGCATCTTCAATCTGTGTCACATTAGCAAAGTGGGCAGTGTTTGGGATGCCCAAACACCTCATGCCATGAGCATGACGCCATTCCTGGGAGGAGAGAGAAGCAAAAGGAACATGTGAAATGGAACAGCTGAACACAAGGCACTACCTCCATTCTACTGATAAATGCTAGCCTGATCCTTTGCAGAAGACTCTTCATATGGGCAACATTCCTTCTGTGGTTCATGTACACAACTGGCTGTGACTGACAAGAAGCTGGGATTTCAAAGCAGCACTGTACTGTTTACCTCACTGAATCTGTCAAACCTAGATTCCAGATCTAGTAGTCTCATAGACAAAACTCTGGGTCAAGACCACAGAAGAACACAACTCTAACCAGTCACCTCCCATGGGAGAACCTGACACAGCCCCAGGAATTCCCACCACCACCATGAATAAAGGTTCAGATGGCAGGTCAGGATCAACTTCATAACTAAAGGATGGAACTGCTCATCAGGTGTAAGAAAGACTGTGAGACAGAGGAGGAAGAAATACTGATATAATGACAGTGTGGGCTGAGGGATGGTAAACAGCATGGGGTTTATCCTGAATGTCAACTCCAATCATTGCAGGTGTTGCTCAGAAGGATGGAGCACCTACTCAGGGGCTCAGCAAAAAAGATCCAGGATCTATTAATAACATGTATGCCTGGACTCAGCACCCATAACTCAGCGGTTAGGGAGCCAGCCACACACACGGTGGCAGGTGGGTTTGAACTCAGTGGGGCCTGCTAAACAACAATGACAACTGCAACAACACCAAAAAATAGCCGGGTATTGTGGTGGGTGCCTGTAGTCCCAGCTACTTGGAAGGCTGAGACAAGATAACCACTTAAGCCCAAGACTTAAAGGTTGCTGCAAGCCATGGCACTCTACCCAGGACAACATAGTGAGATTCTGTCTCAAAAATAAATAAATAAATAAAAATGTATGTCTGAGAGGAGAGAAGTTTCATATAGATTCACCATCCCTGGTTCTATTTAATACCATAAGGTTTTTTCATTCTGTAAAATTTCCTTCAAGTATTGAGAACTAAAGGCAGAAACAAAACAAGGGTGAGCCTACCTATTGGAGTACCACCCCAGATGATACCCTATCTCAATAGCTTCCTAAATGTCAGTTCAGGGCCAGGTACGGTGGCTCACACTATAATCCTAGCACTCTAGGAGACCGAGGCCCAGAGCAAGACCTTGTCTCCAAAAATATCCAGGCATTGTGACAGGTGCCTATAGTCCCAGCTACTTGGGAGGCTGAGGAAAGAGAAATGCATGAGCCCAGGAGTTAGAGGTTGCTGTGAGCTATGATGCCACGCACTCTACCAAGGATGACAAAGTGAGACTGTGTCTCAAAAAAAAAAAAAAAAGTCAGTTCAGTTAGTTTCTTTTTTTCAAAGAGGCAAAAGCCCATATAACACTCAAAGAACAACGGGCCTACATGGTTTTTTACCCTACTTTCTTCCCCTGCTACCCTTATTTACCCTTCACCTTTGGGCCCTATATCCTTTTTTTTTTTTTTTTTTTTTTTTTTGGCCCTATATCCTTAAAAAAGGTTAGAGGCAGTTAAATCAGGTCGAGGTCCAATATCACCAGCTCATTAACCAAGAATCTAACTATTATTCTTCATGGCCCTCCATTGCACCAATGACAGGTAAGACTCCCAAAGCTGGGACAACCTAAGACAGGATATGGAGAGGCTGCACGGTGGATTACATTTATAGTACCCAAAGACGGGTAAAATCACTCTATGTTCAGTCAACCTAAGACAGGGACCAAACCATTGATGTTCGTATCCCCATGACGGGTAAGACTGAAACTGCAAGAGCAGGCAACCTAAGACAGGGGCTATGTTTTTCCGCCATACAAAAAACAAGAGGGAATTGTTGAGCCCTGCCATGTGCCTGAGGCCTAGTGCAACTTCCCGAGCCTGACTAGAAGCAGATCCATCGAGCTACTTCCACGTAGCAACAACTCAGCAAGGCCCGGCCTGAAACTGCCTCTACCTAGATACAGCCAATGTGGTACCATACCACTGGCCCGACCCTGTCACTCACCTCTTCCCCCGCCTTCTTTCCCTGCCCCTTCTCCACAATAAAAAATAAAAATAAAATTAAAAAAAATAATAATAATAATAAAACATCTATGACCCCGCCTTACCCCCCCCCCAAAAAAAAAAAAAAAAAAAAAAGTCACTCAAACAATGCTGCTGAAACTACTGGGAAAATCTCTCTGTCATCTACCATATCCAGCAGACCTTGCAGCAACTGACTACCACTTCTTCCAGGTTTGGGAACATTCTTGCAAGGAATAACATTCAATTCCCA
>CAUYPK010047611.1:0-11707 GCA_963574355.1 Loris lydekkerianus
TTATTTTGTTTTAGGAGATTAAAAGTCGATGACCATCCTCTTCTAGCTTGAAAGGTTTCAGCAGAGAGATCTGCAGTTATTCTAATACTCTTCCCCTTGTAGGTAATGGTTTTCTTTCATCTGGCAGCTTTCAGAATTTTCTCCTTCATATTAACTTTGGTGAAATTGTTAATGATGTTTCTGGGGGATGTCTTATTCGGGTTGAGTCATGCTGGAGCTCTGAAACTGTCTGCTATCTGAATTTCAAAATCTCTTGGCATGTCTGGAAAGTTTTCCTTAATAATCTCATGGAGAAGAGACTCTGTGCCTTGTGAAGCCACTTCATCACTTTCGGGGATTCCTATAAGACAAATATTGTTTTTCTTTGAATTTTCCCAGAGCTGTCTGAGAGAGTGGTCTGTTTTTACTTTCCATTTCTCTTCCTCTTTGAGGGTTTGGGAGAGTTCGAAAACTTTGTCTTCAATGTCAGAAATCCTTTCTTCTGCTTGCTCCATTCTGTTACTGAGGGATACTACTGTGTTTCTTAGATCTTTGAGGAATGCAACTTCTTGTCTCAGTGTGTCAAATTCTTTGGTCATTTGGTTTGAATCTGTTGAATTCTTGAGATAACTTTTGGAATTCTAATTCGATCTTATTTGCTATCCAGATCTTGAATTCGATTTCTGACATCTCAGCTATTTGTTTGTGCATGGGGTCTTGTGCTGTGTCTTCCCCATTGATCCTTGGGGGAGTTGATCTACTCAGATTTTTCATATTGCCAGAGCTTTTCTGTTGATTTTGCCTCATGATTGTTTTTCACTGTTGCCTCTGGCCATCCTCAGAGTTGGGGAGGAGTCTCTCTAAGATTAGACCCCAGCGTGATCACTCTATTGTTGTTGGATCTTTGTAGGGAGTGACCCTGTGTAGTTCCTCTGGGGCTGCTCCAGCTAGGAAGTTCTTGTTGTGGAAGCAGCTCTGGTGTGTGACACACCTGGATCCAGCAACAGGGCAGGAGGTGGTGTGCATGGTTCTGGGAATGCCTGGTGTCCAGTGACTTTGGCACAGAGAGCCCAAGGCTTTAGCATTCTCTGGCCAGGAGAAGGGCTCTGCGCAGAGGCAGGGAGGGCTCCAGAGGGCACACAGCTACCAGAGTTCCTGGCCAGATGAATGGGCTAGTGTGGAGGCTGTGAGGACACAGGAGGGAGGACACAGGGTTGCACGGCTCCCGCCATTCCTGGTCAGGGAATGCAGAGGCCCGGTGGGTGCGGGTCACTGGTCGGGGGTTGGTGCACAGCTCTTATGGAGGTCTGGGTGGTGCCAAGCCCAGAAGATTGAGTTTGCTATGAGCTGTGATGTCACGGCATTCTATCCAGGGCAAGAGACCAAGGCTCCAGTGTGCCAAAACCATCTCACTCCACCCCTAAGGATTAAGGCTGTAAGGCAGGTCAGTCCCCACCTTTAGGATGCTCAGTCACTAGGTTACTTTGTCCCACCCGATCTTTGCTCTGGGACCCTGAGGGAAGAGCTTGTTGGGGCAGTTTTCTCCTGATGGCTTCCTGTACCTAGCTCAGTGACTCATTCTGGGGCTCCCGACAATGCCCAAAGTTCTCCGCACTCCTGCTCAAGCTCTCCCCAAGGCAGTTCAACTGAGTGCAAAGTCCTAAAACACCAAAACAGTTCACAGGTAAGGCCTTTCTGGTTTTCAGTCTCACTGCTGCTTGTACTTACGGTTGCCGGCATGATTAGGTCGTTGAACATATGCAACCACTTGCCAGTTTTCCACTGTTTTTGTCCTCCCCTTGGGGTCCAGAAGTCCCTTTCTGGCTTTTTGTAGCCTCAAAGGGATGATTATAGGCAGATCCCACCAGCCAGAGATGCCTGAAGTCTTGTCTCCCCAGACTCACAGTGCCCTGTTGCAGGGAAGCTGTTACTCGGCCGCCATCTTTAATCCAGTCCTATACTATAACTTCGAGAGGTATGTCTTGAGATAAACAGTGCGTGTGGGAGTATTTAGCAAAGAAACCTGCTAACTTTATTTAACACAGTTTTTCCAAAGTTTTTCTTGCCATTTCCTGTGTTCTTTTCCCATTTACATCCTACAGAACTCACATAGGGAAGGGCTGCTTTGTGCTCATCTCCTGTCCATGGACTTGGCTGTCCTATTTTGTTTTATCTCATCGCATTTCATAGCTGGGGATTTTGGCAGGTTCTGTCTAGGTGTCCAGGCCCATTCCAGTTGCCACATCCACAACACGGGTTCGGAAGAGACCCAGGTGCAGCTGCTGGGTGATAACCAGGGCTCAAAACATGTTGTGGTCCTTCCTGCTCATTATCAGTGGCCAACAAGTGAGTCTGTTCTCAGTTCAATGGCTGTTTGCTTACTCTTTGCTCTCTCCCATAGGCTTCTCTCAGAGGTCTGGGCTCCTGCCTGGATCCATGGTCCTTGCCCTAGCCTAACTCCAACTAGTCTCCTTCCTTGGCATACTGTAACCAGCCTTTCATACTGAATACCTTCTTGTATATAGTTCCCACCACATAATTTCCCTTCTCCTAGTTTCTGTGGAGTTTCACCTTGACCTCTACTGAGGACCATTTTGTACGTATATTGCACGTACTTTTTTCATGCTTGAGCTTGCTCTGGACCACGCTTACCCCCTTTTCAATGTGAGACTGGGCAGGGGGATGGATTTTCCTTCCCTCTGTCCTGAGGCAAGATCAGGAGGTAGTAATGAAGAGCTGTATTCCCAGCTAGGAGTACCTCTAGATCCCTCTTTGACTTTCAGCCCTGTTTTATGCTTGTCCCCACATGTCTCAGCCCAGAGCTTCTCCCTTTCACTGTAGAAGCTAGATGCACTACTCAAAAGGGGGTTGCCTCTGTGCTGGGCAATTTGTGCTTAATCTGGCCTTGCAGACACTATTGCATCAGACCACCTGTATGTAGGTAAAGGTGGTATGTCCCTGTGATGTTGCCATGAGCGGTCAACATTAGATGTTTCCTGGCACCGGTAGAAGCAGGTGCAGGGAGGGACACTAAAATAGGAAGAGGGATGAGACATGATGCCTTAAGAGCCTTTTCATTTAGCTGGAAAGATGGTACATCACATAATGTAATTGTTAGCAATAGATGAAACATCACCATGTGTTAGCCAGCAATACCACCATCAGCAAGAGAGCTGCTCACTATCTCTGCTTTTGTTCAGGGGGACCTGTTCGAATAGGAAAGACCTGAGTGGGGCTTTACAAAGTATAGGAAATGAATAAAAAGAGGACTAACTGTTGAGCAATTATTTCAAGGGGACTATTTTGGGCTTTAGGGAGATTTGAAGAATATAGCAAGGTGCTTGGTTTCAGGAACTTCCAACATAATTATTGAAATAGGAATTAACACATGAGAGCCGTTAGTGAACCATACATGTAATACACATGTGTGGAACTGATTTAAAGTGTCACGGAAGTATAGAGGAGAAAGAAATAAAAGAGGCCTGAAGAGTTTGTGAAAATACTTTCCTGACAGTAGGAATTAAACTGTGTCTTAAAAAAATAGGTGTCGTTGGGTAAAGGAGGGGTCCTAGGAGGGGCTGAATAATGAGCTAAGAAAGAGCTATCCATATGAGGGGACCAAATATCTTGGTTGGTCTGGAAAAGATGCTTAATTATTAACGGTACCGACTTTCACTTTTCAACGTGTCTCAGTTTGGATGATCAAATAGGTGGCTACTGACTTTTAAGAGACTTTTCTATAATCCCTTTCAATGGACATTTCACTAACATAACTACTTGAGAGCTCTACTTTCAAAGATGCCTACTTTTCCTTGTTATAGGCATTTAAGGAGTTTGCTCATTTGGTGGTATTCGATGCAACTTTTGGAATGAAAATGGAATGTACACCTCATGTTATTTGTCTTGGGCCCACAAGACTCCATCACATGCATTATATATAATTCCATTTCCTTTGGAGGGTGATAAGAGTGCAGGAAGCTGGTGCTTGTGGTTCTGATTTCCCTCTATTTTTCCCTGTGGGTTTGTTATATTAGGAGACAGCCGATAGCTCCAATTCCTTTACCTGGAGTTCTAAACTAGAAAGTGAACTTTAAGAAAAATGTGTTCATGACGAAAGTAGCTCCTGTAGGTGTTTCTAACTTGGAAAATGCTTCTTTGTTGCATGGCAAACCTGTTAAGCATAGCTTACAACTATATTTCCTCTAAGAGATAATACAAATTAATGGGGGCTAATGGTCTAAGGGGTTGTTATTTTCTGGGGTGAGTGGAGCACTTTTAGAAATATTCAGTTTTTATAGTTATGGAAAATCCACAAATTTAATTTCTCTTTAAGATGAAGGGGTATAGTCAATGAATAATAATACCTAAGAAAACAGACAATTATGAATTTATGTAGTTTGATTTGGAATGTAATGTGTTCTATTCCAAGCTTTATAACTTAGAAGAAGCTGAAATAACAGTTATGTCTTTTGGAAGAATAAAAAGAAAGAATTTTTCCCCACATCTTTTAAAGCACTAAATTTCTCATTCAAGTAATATTTTCTCCTCATGTAAAATCTCCCACTCCCAAACTCCAAAATATCTGTTTGTTATATGGGAAGACTCCTACCCAGTTTGAAGCTCAGCTACCTATAAATAAAACCAATTTTCAGACCCAGATAAACAAAACTGTTTTATTAATGTTATTCAGTCTTATTTTCTTTCTTTGCCTTTCATCTCACCACACTGGCTGCGGATCTCATGAGTGCTGGCTCCTTCTTGAGATATCTGGTAGTCACACCACCATTTTCCACTCCCAGCTGGAATCCAGAGAAATGAGCCCTACTTTGACGCTCAGGTTTCTAAAGCCGAACAAAACTGTAGAGTGAACACAAACTAACAGAAAAGGCAGGGCCTGGGCAACGTTAGGTGGGAAATACCATTTGGTTTGTACATTAATGGCATGTTTTCAGTTCTAATACCAGAGAAACTCCAGAAATATTAAGAACTGTCACTGTCCTGGCCCTTCTGAAACTAGTGTTTTGCAAGTTTGGGAAGTAAAAACAGGGAAAATATTTCAAAACCATTATCTGTTTCTGTGCTGTTCAATATGCCATCCACTAGCCATGTCTATTTAAATTTAAATTAATAAAATTAAATAAAATTTAAATTGTATTTAATTGCAATAGACACATTGCAAGTTTTCAATAGCCACATGTGACCAGTGATTGCCATAAAGGGCAAAGAAGAATAAAACATTGGTATTATCGCAGAAAGCAAAACAACAATTAGCAGATAGCACTGATCTTTGATCTCCAAACAAAATATGTAATAAAGTTTGCATTATGTTCACTATGACTTTTACATGTTGACTTGGAAATAACACTAATATGAAGGATTACACTGAATGGGATGATTAGTTTGAGAAAAGAAAACTCTTTGATAGGCAATGAGAGATACATAGTAACAAGAGTAAGTTTGTGATTACCACCATACTGAAGAAGGCTTTAACTCTCCTTTTTCTATAAATTCTACAAATATTCAGTCCCAAGCTTCTAGAAGAGTTGTACATTTCTTATTTAATTTAGGAAAAAATTAAAATTACAAAATGTTAACACTCAGTGCCTTAAGGAAGAAGCTTCATTTATATGATCATTACATTTAAATGAAAACAGATTGATTAGGGCTGATAGTCTATTTTTGTATATTAAAATGCACTATCTTAGCCCATTTGGGCTGCTATAAGAGAATCTCATAAACTGGGTGGCTTGGAAATATAAGACCAAGAGGCTATCAGATTCCATGTCCAGTTCAGTAGACTGGTAGACCTGGAGGACAGTGTGTCAAGGCAAAGAGGATTGTTCTCAATCTTTAGATCTCACAGGCTTTTCATTGTATATTAGGCTTCCTTGAGATCCATTACTCCTTTTTTCTTTACTATTTTTTTCATTTTGAAATAGAAATGTCTATACCAGTGGTTCTCAACCTTCCTAATGTCACGGCCCTTTAATACAGTTCCTGTGGGTCACGACCCACAGGTTGAGAACCGCTGTTCTATACATTGTCATTTTGGATGCACATTACTTGTTTAGTTTCATAGGTTCATAGCTAAAGAGGAATTTGCTCAAGATAAATCATACCTTGAGTCCCACCCAAATCCCCAAATCTGATATAAATATTTAGATGAGATTTTGGATTTTTTACTTTAGAGTTGATGCTGGAAAAAAGTATTGGAGCTGTTGAGATGTCACAAACCTATGTTCCATGTGAAAAGTTATAAATTTTTTAGGAACAGGGGTGAAATGTGATAGACTGAATTTTGTGTCTTTCCAAAATTCTTGTGTTAAAATTCTAATCCCCAATTGATGGTATTCAAAGGTGGGGCCTTTGGTTTATGATTAGGTCATTAGAGCTTCACAATTATGAATGCAGTTAGTGTGCTTATAAAAGAAACTCTGGAGATCTTCCTTGGCCTTTTCACGTGAGGCCTCTGTAAGAAGATGACCTTCTGTGAACCAGAAAATGAGCTCCCAGTAGAGACTGACTATGCTGGCACCCTGATCTTGGAGTTCCCAGCCCTCAGAACTGTGAGAAATAAATGTATGTTGTTCATATGCCACCCAGTTTATGATACCCTGTTTATAACAGCCAGAAAAATCAAAGATAGACACAAAAC
Source organism: Loris lydekkerianus (assembly GCA_963574355.1). NCBI lineage: Eukaryota > Metazoa > Chordata > Mammalia > Primates > Lorisidae > Loris > Loris lydekkerianus. The sequence goes on from CAUYPK010047611.1 coordinate 6,635, forward strand.
TTTGAAAAAAAAAAAAAAGTTGATAGGTATGATGTCTGGCCCTCCATTACGATTTTATGGGTAACGTATTTTAGTTTTTCTTTCCTCAGTTCATTTTCTACACAACAAAACTTTGAATAACATCTACTCAGACAAATTTTGTGAGAATAAATATGAAGGAAAATGTAATGGACTTTTTGTCCCAGATATTTCTATTCTAAGGCAAATTTTATGCCTTATTTTAGTTACCAATATGAACAAAAAACGTGTAATAGAGAAAGATCTTATTTATTAAAACAAACCAAAATTGGAAATCGAATGTGTAAGATGAAATCGCAATGTTTCTTTTATGTTCTGTAATAATCCATATGCCTTAAATATCATGTGGCTATAACTAAAAAATTTCAACATTTTTTGACTAAAATTAGAAAAAATAATATTAAACAGTTTTGAAATAAACACATATTTTAATTTAATAATGCATTTCAACAAATATTTATTATGTTCCTGCTCTGATCTTTGAACTGTGTTAGGTATTGAGAGTAGAGAGGTGAATAGGAGAGGTCTGGTCCTTGCTCACCTACAACTAACAAACAGCATTCTGGTGGTAGAAATAGTCAATAGACATTGGAATGTTGCATTTTCAACAGTACTAAGAGTGATAAAGGCATGAAAATAATCAGTACAACAAAGAGTAAGTGGAGTGTCGTAGCCAGTATTGACTAGAGCAGTGAGAGAAATCTTCCTGTTGATTGAAAGGCTTTGAGATGGAGTAAACCGATATTGAAAGACCTGGGGAAAGAATTTTATATGTGCTGATGGTAAAACGTGTCTATTCACAGCTCTATCCAAAGACTTTTAGGGCTAACACATTAAAAAGAAAAAAAAAAAAAGGAAAAAAAGTTGCCCTTGACAAGATCCTAATGGTTTTATTTCATGTGTTTGACGATCACATACTGTGTATCCAATTTCCCACTGTGGACACAACCCTGTGAGGAGAACAGCACACTCCTTCAACCCTGAGGGCAGCCGTTGAGGCTTGACCCTTGGTTACAGAGAGTGTGGTTGAGTGGGAAGTGTCATCTATGAGAAAATAGCAGTCAGATTTTGGAAATAAACACACACAAAAAAGTGAGAGAGAGGAAGTCTTAAAATTACATGACACTCAAAAGCCTTCCTCTTTGGTTAGACATTTTAGTCTGATCACCTGCTCCAGCAACTTCTATGATTGGCAGTACCATATATATAGTGCCAAAATGGAAAAAAATTTGAAAAGTCTTCTCTTTAATTAAGTGCAAAAATTATGAATGGTCAGTAAAAAAAAGGGGGATGCAGCCAAACATAGATTTTGTTTCTGTTCATCGTTCCTCCACCTGCTTTTTAAAGGCTACAGTTTGTTTCCCACTAATTGTACCAGGCATGAAGTTGGCAAGCTTATCTACCAGACTTTCTCTATTGTGGTCTAGGTCAGCTTCACCCCCTGGGAAAAAAAGATGGATTTGGTTCATTGAATCAAAGACCTAAAAAAATCACTGAGGAAGTTTTCCTATAATCTTGAAGTTTGTTTTGTAAACAAGTCCTCTTTAATCATGACTTTCAAGCTATTCTATGTCACTTCAAAGTACTTCCAATCAGCCCCAAGTCACATTTTTGGTACATAGGCAAGGAATGGACCTGGCAAAATTAGCTATCATTACTACTCAACATTCTTTGTTAAGTTGTTTGTTTTTGTTTTTAAATATAAAGCCTACAGAGTGACAGCAAATTCCCTGAACAATTATTAAGACCTTCTTTTAAGAAGAACTAAAAGACCTTCTTTTAAAGAAGAACTGATCTAAGCAATTTCAATTCATTCATTTTAATAGCTATCTTTACAAAGCAGCTTAGGACAGGATCCTATGCTGTAAAGAGAGATGCGTGATGAAGAACAAGTCATCTTTCTTTCTTTTCTTTTTCTTTTTCTTTTTTTTTTTTTTTTTTTTTTTTTTTGCAGTTTTTGGCCAGGGCTGGGTTTGAACCCACCACCTCTGGCACATGGGGCCAGTGCCCTACTCCTTTGAGCCACGTGCACCACCCTAGAACAAGTGATATTTCTTCTCAAAAAATCTGTGATTTATCAAAGCAATGTCAAAGCCCAAGAAATCAGAGACTGAGAATGGGAGCTCTTGGATAATGGGTTTCCATTTCAGAGGATGCAACTACTCCATTGCATGTCTACCATCCTGAGCCAGCAGAGGCAGTCTTTTAAAATTACAGATTGAATTAAAGTTGCAGTGAAATAAAATGTTCATAGTGACAGTAGCAACAGATTGCCATAGACAACGTTTTGTGTGTCAGGAACATGTCTAAGCCCTTTATATATGTAACACTTTTAATGCTCCCAGTTCGGTTGCTTTTCTTTTAACTCTTATTTTCTTGAAGGGAAATAGACACAGAGTTTCTCACACACACAAGATTGTACAGCCGCTGGGTGGTAGAAAGTGGTTTCCTCTTGCTTCTTTTACCTAAGAGATCACTCTCTTAATACAGTTGCCTTTCATAAAGGAGTGTTGAAGAAAAAAAAAGGGGGGGGGGTATTGAAGAAGCCTTCCCCATGAAGCAGGCACTATTTCTCTGAACATTCATTAGTATGTTTTATCACATGCATCAGTCAATATTTAACTTAGTACCTAATATTACTGCAGAAGCTTCTACAATACATGCCCTTTGACTAAAACAAACAAGTGCTATGGCCAAGATCCAGTCAACTGAAAATGAACAATGATTGCTCCTAATTCTCTGCACCTATGTGGATGAGGAAGCATGAATGTCAAAATGTAAATTAGTAAAGTAGCCACCTCTAATTTAGCAGCAAGCAAGATTTCGTTTTCCAGGCTATCTCCTAAGCATTTTGTAAGGTTCTCATGAGCTAAGCACGCATTTCCTGAAGAAAAAAACAAAGCCAACTTGGAATTCTCTGAAAATTAAAGACCTCAGCGAATGTGGTTTACAGTACATGTGACTTGGAAAGTGAAACTTATGGGTTCCCAAGAGAATGGTTGCTGTGTATGGATGGAAATGTGCTGGCATCATGATGAGGTGAAACCAGAGAACAAACCCGAGTGTATTAGTTTCCTGTGGCCACTCTTAACAAATTCCCACAAGCTGTGTGGCTTAAAATAATAGAAACTTTATTTCCCACAGTTCAGGAGGCCAAAGTCCAAATTCAAAGTTTCAGCAGCACCAAGCTCCTCTGGCGTCCCTGCGGGGACATCCACTCTTTGCTCCTCTGGCGTCTGGGGGTCGGTGACACTGTTTGACTTGGGGTCGCATCACTCGAGTCTCTTCCTCTGTGGCTGTGCTGCCTCTTCCTTCCTTCCTCTGTCTTCCCCTTTTCTGACTGTCTCAACTCACTCTCTGCCTTCCTCTTACAAGGACACTTGCAATTTCATTTAGGATTTCTCAGATAATCCAGAATGATCTCCTCACTTCAAGACTCATAATTACACTTATAAATACACTTTTTCCAAATTACGGTAACATTAACAAGTTTTAGAAATGAGGATGTGGACTATCTTTCCGGGAACTGCTATGCAACTTACTACTGTAGAGTAGTAACGGCAAGAGCAGGCAAAGCGGACCTGGTCTTCCTAACCTCTCCTCCACCTTAACCACACGCCCAGGAAAAGTGCTAACTGTGGAGCTTTTACTGTTATGTCGCAATGAGTGTACATAACATCAGTGTGACCTGGTTTGCAAGAGACATTAAGTCCTTAAAATGCAACATAATGTGAGTTATAGTTCTATCAAATTTTCCATTCAGTCCTACAATAACATCGTGATAGAGATTGGTGTGTAAAAACAAATAAAAGAAGGCTGCTGCCCTGGAATTGATTAGCATGTTGGAAATATGGCATTAGATTAATTTAGGGAATGCACTGAAGATTTGCATCCTGCAAACTTTGTATTCCTCTTAAAGTGTCTCCTGTCTGTCCCACTGTGATTTCTTTGTCCTTGTGCTTGTCCCTTCTGGATCATTAGTTAGTCTACCATGGACCTGGAACTATTTGGCAATGTGAGTCCTGTAGGCAAGTGTGTTGTTTAATGGGTGAATATTTGCCATTGTGATGGTCCTTCTATGGAAACACCAGCATGGCCAGTCCACCTGTGAGAACACAACTTAGTTTAGAAAGTCTCCTGGCATCAAAGTTAAATGGGACATTCAAGTATTATTATTTGTCTAATTCCCCACTGCTGGGCATACGCTCCCATCACTAATTCCTTGTTATTCTTGTTTACAAGTAATTCTAATAATCCAGATTCATCAGTTTCTGAATAAATGAGAAAAAGCAAATTAAAGTGGACACAGAGAGAGCAGTAAAAACTGCATTTATAAGCTTGACAGAAATGATTAGAATGAGGATGTATACTTGGCAAAATGTTTCCTGAGGATTTGGTTATTAAATAAGAGCTACATTTTTATAAAAAGTCTTGTTTACTTACCCACATGCCTAATTATTTAATAAGCTCTCATTACAGATCAGCAGATAGATACTGAAAAGTACATTCTGGCTGAGCATTGGAGAGGCAAATGTATACCTTTTATCTGTTATTAAAAAATGTGAGCTAATTAATATTATGTATACCCTTCAGTAGTAACAGCTGACATTTATTGAAAATGTAGTGTTTATGAAAGAAAATTGTTTTCTATTAATTTCTCAAAGAAGTTTTATGTGACACATGAGTGAGATAATGTCGATACCCTCATTCTGTAGATGAGGAAACTGAGGCTCAGAGAAGGTAAGTCATTTGCCTTAGGTCACACAGCTGGGTAATGTTTGAGGTGGTATTCTAAGTCAGGGTATCTGATCTCTGACAAATTATTTATTTTATTTACTCTTATGTATTCATGGTTCCTAAACCTACTACCCTCTTCTTTGGTAGATCGTTTCTTCCCCCTACCATGGGCAAGTGCTGTGATATCTCGGGTTTTGGCAAGAGACTTTAAATACTTGCCCCAACAAGAAGGGGATTAGACCTATTAACTGCCAAAAAGGGAGACATCTGTTTATTTTTGCAGGAGAAGTGCTACTTTTATGCCAACAGATCTGAGAT
>CAUYPK010047613.1:0-44629 GCA_963574355.1 Loris lydekkerianus
GGCACCCTAGCTGCTGAGCTATAGGCGTCAAGCCTCTTCATGTTATTTTAATAAGGTCTGGGTGAGGCAGCACCTGTGGCCTAGTGGGTAGGGCTCCAGCCCCATATACCAAAGGTGGCGTTTTCGAACCCAGCCCTGGCCAGCTAAAACAGCAGTGATAACTGCAAGAACAAAAAAATTAGCTGGGCATTGTGGTGGGCACCTGTAGTCCCAGCTACTTGGGAGGCTGAGGCAAGAGAATCACCTAAGCCCAAGAGTTGGAGGTTGCTGTGAGCCGTAACGCCATGGCACTCTACCCAGGGTGGGAGTTTGAGACTCTTGGAGTGACTCTTCAGATGTATAATTACAATTACAATTACACACATCATTCTTTTCAAAAAAGAGAAAGAAAGAAAGAAAGAAAGAAAGAAAGAAAGAAAGAAAGAAAGAAAGAAAGAAAGAAAGAAAGAAAAAAAGAAAGAAAGAAAGAAAGAAAGGAAAGATTCTGTAGATGGAATTGCCCTAGTTAAAATTTCTAATCATATATCTGAAATGAGACCATACTTTGAGCAGTCTTCCTATATTTTTCTGTTTTTCTATCAAATATTTTTATTTATTTTCTTCCAAGGGAAGATTGTCTCAAAGCATTGTGGTCAGAGAGATGATTTAACAAATGAAAACATTGGGAGGAGTTTTGTATCTACCTAGTCTAGAAATGTAGCCGTTGATGTCCTGCTAAGGCAGATGGGACGTACCTCTGTTTGTAATTTTAAATTAATATATGCACATCCCCACACTTGCTCCAAACATTTTCAGCAGCATCTCTTGTGCCCTTTTTGTGAGATGAGCCACTGCCACCTCTCTCCTTCATGCTACCTTCTCTCCCCACCAACACACGAACTGTGCCTTGACCGTCACACTGTCTAATTACAACATGGCAGTCATGTACCACCATGAAGTTATCTGTGCTGTGCCCAAGGATGGACTCTAATCACTGAAAACCAAGAGACTACGTCCATGTTACAAACTCTTAACTACCATGGGCCAAGAGGGTGCCCCAAACACATATCCTATCTCTTCCCCAAACACCAGCACCCTGTGCTCCTCAAAGAAAACAAATCTAGGATCTCACTTGAATGGAATGCTCTTCACTCTATAAGTGGCTCGAATTCATGGCACTTTTATTAAATTGCATTGACTTTTAGGTCCCTAGAAAATCTTTTTTTAACATTTAATCTCTACTTGGCTTGTTAGTTTCATTCCTTTCTCTTTACCAACTCAGTCAGTTAACGATGACATAAGTGTACTGAGCACAGTGACCATCCAGGCCCCATGCTGAATGCTGGGGAAGTTGGAGAAGGAGAGTGTGGCCTCTACTGCCCAGGAGCTTGCGGGCTGCAAGGTGCAAGCTCACATCCAAGGGTCCCGTGAGCAAATCCTAGAAATGTGGCCGATTCAGAATCATGGTTGGATTCTGCAGTAGCCTCCTACATAGCTCGTGGCAGCTGAGTGATGGGATTCATGAATAGACTGAGACACTGAGTGAGACATGATAATATGAAATTACAGATTTCTAGAGAGTGGACAGTATGCTTGTTTAACCACTAGGGCCTTCTCTTCCTCTTTCTTCTACCCAGGACTTCCAGATAATGAAGTAAGCACATTAAAAAGTAGCCTAGTCACTGTGACCGATTGGAGTGACTCTTCAGATGTATAATTACAATTACACACATCAGAAGGTTCTTCCAGAAGCCAACACTATTTCAGCATCATGTACTTCAGTAACCTGCCTGCGCATTTCCAAGGCTCCTGCCTTACAGCGTGTGCTACAATAACAAGGAAGGTGATTCAAAGAATAAGGGTCTCTTCAATGGCACCTAATAACAGTATTGAAAAACAAATTGTCAACAGTATTTTGAAGCATACAAAGGCATTTAAGACTTCCGCTGCTTAAAAATAACCTGTCATTGAAGTCATAAAAAGTTTTTTCTTCAGAACAGTACAGTGTTAAGTGTTTTTTATTTTTCAAGTAATTTTCAATTGATTTTTTTTAACATACAGCAGGGTTTGATTTGAATTATTAAAACTTTCAAACTATTTGTTCTCATGTATATTATAACATTGGAAGTGTTTTTCATTTTAAAATGTCATTAGTATCCTTAAAATTCAGTTAGTGGACTCAGTGAAATCTTAAGAGTTAGACTGGTTATTTTTCACGTAGAAGTTTAGAATTAATATACTACAGGTAGGTCCACGTTAAATACATTTTCCTAAAGTACCTTTATCAAGTTCAGCTTTGACCCACTGTTAGTATGTTGTTATTAAAGTTGTTTTCTGTAGCATAATTTTTATCTCGACTCTTTCATGAATAAAATCTAGCTATTTTAAATGCCAGTTTACCAGAATTTGAATAGAAAAGATTGAATAATTACTGAATTTTTATTTGTGTGTAGGATTTTTTTTTACTTCTTAAAAATACCCAACTCATATTATAAAATACCTCAAATCTCATTTAGCTATATTCTTGAGCAATGACATTGTCAAAGGTCGAAAAATTAATATAAACTGTTTTTTGCATTTTTAAAATACTTTGTGGTACTACCTGTACTCTGTTTCCAGGAAAAAGTAACAGTTTATTTGAACTTGCTGGATTTGGGGTCTCTTTCCATTTGTTAACCTTTTCAGTAAAGCCCTCCCATCACATCATTGTGACTGTGGCTGAGTTATTAGAGATGAGTTCTGTGTTAAATGCACACCAATTAGGGGGTCTACTAAGGGAGAAGCTTGCCTTGGTGTCCATGCCATGTAACGTGCTGACCTAACTAGAACAAATCTTGTTTCTACCCCTTATCCCCAGGGTCCTTTTTACTCAGTAGTGCATCCCACTCTAAAAACTCCTTCCAGCTCTTCCCCAAAGGCCTTTTCATGCGAATGTACTCACATTATTTGTATATTTCTACAAGCTTGAGTAAAAGCTGGCTCAGATTTTCATGCAATAGGACAGAGTTAAGCTACCTACAAAATTGTGCCATGCCTAAGATGACCCATGGGTCACTTGGTTCAGTTCACTATTTATTCAACAAATATTTATTGAACCACTTGGCTTTGTGTTGTTATTATTTTTTTTCTTCTTCTTTTTTAGAGATGGGTTCTCTCTCTGTCACCCAGGCTGCAGTGTTCTGTTTTGGACACGCATTCATTCATTGAGTCACACCTTTGAGTTATATCATAGTTATTGTTACTAGCCTCTTCCTAAAGATGTGAGAAACTGAGAGTTATTGAGTAACTTGACCAAGCCCTAAAACTAAAACGTGCCGAGAGCAGGCTTTAAACCAGGTCTCTGTTCCGTGTCTGCTGAGTCTTCATTCCTGAGCAGAAAGGCTTGGGGAAACAATCAACTTCTATCAAGTAAACCCAATGTTTAAGTTGCTCTATCTGTGTCATAAAAGCCACTGCTATAATTTACTTGGTTAATTGCATCATTTTTTTTCTTTTACATTTGTTCATTTTTCTTTGGACAGGGTTACTTTACACTGATGCCCAGCATACATGTTTCTGGACGCCAATAGAACTTTTCTATACCTTCGTACTCTACTTTTCCTAAATTCTTCAGTAGAATCTAAGTACTATCTTCACCAGCTCAGCTCTGAATAAAGAACGTGTGTTGGAAACACACACCCACACAGCCCCATCCCACACTGGCCTGCAGCGCACAACCTACCCTATGTCTTTCAGTTGGTTAATATCTCTGGAAAAGATATTTCAAGTACTATCATGGTATAGAATTTTTTATTTTGACTTTCTTTTTAACAAACATGTTCATTTCCTGTATTTTTTCACTAAGCTCCTCTGAACAATGTGATTTTCCTTTTAAGTCTTTCACACTTTGGGGAAATGTCACATTCACCCATGTCGTGATTCATATCAGATAGTTTCTTATTCCAAGATAACACAGATTCTAATGCTTATCCACACCTTGAAACCACGTATTTTATCCCAGACCATCTTGGTTCACAGCCTGGATTTGTCATTACCGTGGCAAGTTACCTAAGCCCTCTGTTCTCATTTCGTCCTCTGTGAGTATAGGTGGTTAACAGTAGGGACCTCAGTGGATGGCCGTGGGCGTGAGCCAGGCCACGTGAGACCTGTGCTGTTACCTGTGGTAACTCTTGCCCTCACATGCTGTTACACAGGGTGGTGCTAGGAAGAAATCTTAATCTTTGTTCAGCAACCTCTGGAGCAACTTCGGTGCCTTAAAAGATGGCAGGTCTCTCAATTACCCAGTTAGTTCCATAAACAGGACCTGGGTGACAGGATGGAGCTCTGCCTGTCAGTTCAAAGTGAAGCAGATACCACACAGGCTCTGAAGGCAGCCGCGACCAGTGTCTCTTGCTGAAGCCCCACCTTAGGACTCTGCTTTCTGTGCCAGAGAGGCCTGAGCCGTCACTTAAGGTGAGTGTGTCACATAAAGGGCAGTCATATCCCAATCCCCTCTCAAGCAATCTGAATGAATTACAGAAATGACAGATGGGTGTCAAGAACTAGAAATCCACTTGCAGCCAGTAATATGTCTGTTTAACATAGACATATTCTGGGGAATATTCTCAGATGGTCCTCATGCCGTTTATGAGACACCATTCTTTATAAGGACTGGGGAGAAAGACTTCTATGTATGAATCATTAAAGATTAGATTATAATACTTATTGACACTTTGGTATTAAATGTTTTACATGTCCTATAAATGTATAAAATATATTACAAATCCTGTAAATAACCATTTTATTTTTTATAGAAAGCCACAACAGAAAATGATTAGTATACAACTATGTAAGAACATTTACATCCATACAATCAAATTTATATTTCAAAAATAGTTGGAATATTTAATTATAGCAGGGCCTTGATGGGCTCAATTTGTGAACAGTTCACTTTCACAACAAACCCAAGTTACAGCTAGCCAGCCGAGAGCTCTTTTAGACGTAAGCATTTTTGTCAAACTGTTTTGAAGGGTTTGCGGCTTTAAAATCTCCTTCTCCGCCGTGATACTTTGTCCGAGAAGACATGACAGATGTGGCCCCATTGTATGTGTATCCCATTCTGAAAGGCAAAACACAGTTTGGTCACACACAAAGGGCAAACAAAAAATGAGAAGATGACTCCATCTGCTTGTCTCTGTCAATAGCTAAGTTTAAATGTTCCTCTTTCTTAGTTAGCTCTTCTCTTTCCTCTGGCCCCAAGGAACACCTACCTACGTGTCATTCCTGAACAGCTGGTGTGACAAAGAATCTCCGTAAAAGAAACTCATGACTTGTCTGTTCAATTACTCTCTTTTAATACCATTCTTTAAAACACATCTTCCTGGAACCTAGGAGACTTAGTAGTGATCTTCATTAACAACTCATGCCTACGTGAAAATTATGATGAGTCCAGAGTGAAGAATGTGCCCTCCTATTTAGGCCCATATTTCTACATATACAGAGGAACTCCCAAAAGTTCCCGTACATAGGGAAAATAGAAAATTATAGCTAAATATACCTTCATTTACAAAATATTTACGGAATAGTCTCTATATGTTGGCCACCTCTTTCAACATACACATATCTTCTCTCCTACTCATGATAAACACATTCCAAGGTATGTTTTTCTATATGGAGAGATTACTGGAACACCCCATAGAAACAGATTTGAAATATAATAATCATGAGCCCTTTAAAAAATTATATAAAACTACATTCTTAACATTTCCCAATTCTGGGTTTTTTAATTTTCTAAGAATCATAAACCATCTGTAATTTGTCCCACATAATATGATACAGAATAGCATATTTTTTAAGAAATAACTTTTGTCTCTTCATACCTGGGTGTTTTGTTGTTGTCAGATATTGAAAAGCAGAATATGACACCACCAATTATGCAGAGTGAGGCTCCTGCCCAGCCAATAAACAGAGCAGCTCCTAATTCATACCTGTGAGAAAGTATTACACAAGTATTACAGCTTACTTATTTTGGGAGTAAACAGTATTTAACACTGCTAGCCAACGTTTATACTAAATGCTCATTATAATTTTTTGCTATTGAAACTTGTACGGGAAATAACACCTTGCTTCTGGATGATGCTGTAAACTCTCCCCTGAAGTGTTTTTATATAGCATTACCCCTCCCCACGGGCAGAAAGGAAATGAATGAAATCCATGTGGCAAGACAGAAGCAAAGCCAGTTAGAGCCTGGGTCTCCTGACTCACAGGACATCATTCCTCTGGGCTTAACCTCACCACGCTTTCCATCACTTTGTTCTGTCCTGAAGGATAAATTATGTAGGCAGACTATACGTCCAAAACACAAGCTTGCTTTTGCTTTCATTTTAGTTCAATTAAATAAATGTTTATTACGCACCTGTTACGTGCAGGATACTCATAAAGAGTCAGGGGAAGAAACAGCATCATCTTACCTTTCACTATAGTGTAGTGGGAAGATGGGTGAACAACAGCTATCGTCTAGTGATTAACTGCTATTAAGGATTTCCTAGGTGGCAAGCCACGATTCTCTGCTGATGACTGGAGCATAAGCAAAGATCTACAAGACAGTCTGTCCTCCGGGAAGGTCACAATACAAAGGTAGGAATACTACTACTAAGAACAAAACAGTCACTTACAGTGGAGAAGTAGAGGAAATCCTTTTAGGGGAGGAATTTACACCCAGAGAAACAAAGAAGGAATGAGAAAAGGATCCTAAAACCTCAGGTATGATGTGTGTTCTTCTGTTTGTCTATCGTCTTCCTAAAAATAGAGTTTTCTATTTGTTTTAGTGAAGAGTGACCCATTTTTGGCCCATAGACACACACACACACACACCAAAAGCAGGACTGAAAAAGTCTAAGTGGAAGACATTATTATGGATGACTACTCTACAATTTTATGGTGCTTTCTATTTTTCTTGATTTTTCCCCCAGATGATAGGCTGTCTTCCCTCCCCAAACTATGCCTTAGCATTATTCTTAGTGAAAATGTGTCCTGAAATAAAGGTCTGAGATTTTTTTTTTAAACTGAGCTTTTCTAAAATAGGATGCCAGTGCCAGATACCAAAGTTGATTAAAAATAAGTCCCTACTTATCTCTAGTTGAGGGGTGCAGATGATAGAAATCGTAAGCACAGCTCGTCACGATGAATTCATTGAAAAAAGCATTACAAACATGGACACGGCATTGCTGCAAAGTACAGGGTAGACCACCCAGGCAGGTCAGGAATTGTGTACATTAATTTAAACCCTCCGGAAACATTCCACAGCAGTGGTTCTCAACCTTCCTAATGCCAGCCCTTTAATACAGTTCCTGTGGGTCGCGACCCACAGGTTGAGAATTGCTGTTCTAAAGGGATTTAAGAATAATGAATTTGGCTGGTATTAACAATTGGTTATCACTTATTGCTTTTCTATATTAATATTTTAAGTTTACCACATATCAACTCTATTCCAAGGAAAATATCATTTCTATTTTAATACCATCATGAATTATGTCAGAGACAAACATTTAATAAACAGTATCCATTTAGAATTGATTTTAGAGACCCTAGATGTTTACACCAGTATTTTTAAAAATTCAGATTCTTAAAGAAGGCTTTGCAACTGGTTCTCTTTTAGAGACCTTTTTCTTCATTCTGTCAAGACGTTGGTGGTGCATTTTACTCAAAAGTGACTTCAAGTCCACCTGCCAGTGAGTGTCATCTGGTAAAAAGTGACTTGTCTATTTATTTGTTTAGACAGGGTTTTGCTCTGTCACCTGTGTATGAGAGCTGTGACATCATAGCTCACTGCAGCCTCAAGCTCCTGGGCTCAAGTGATCCTCCTGTGCCTCAGCCTCCCAAGTAGCTGGAACTACGGATGTACCCAAATACCATACTCAGCTAATTTTTCTATTTGTTTTAGGGATGGGGTCTTGCTATGTTTCCCAGGCTAGTCTGGAAGACCCGGCCTCAAGTAATCCTTCCACCTTGGCCTCCCCAAGTGCTGGGATTACATGTGTAAATCAATGCATTTGACCTGACTGTATTATTGAAAGACAGGATAGAGAGAACAACAAAACAGCTAATTTGTTCCCAAGGCATGTTTCACTTGACACTGATTGGGAGAGACAGTCTCTATCTGGAAATCTTTTCTCATTTTTGGTAATGCTAAGAAGCTGATTGCAACACCTTGGGAAGATCACCCAAATGCCAGATTATCTGTTGCAGATCTTTCTTTTGTTAACAATGTCCTCCTGGCCCTCACCCAGCTTTCCTACTCAGGAAAAATTCATGATTGCCATCACCAAGTTTCTTCATTATTTTGAAAAGAAATAAATCTCCTTAACACCATAGAGGTCCAAACCTGGAAGACTGAGGACAGAACTTTGTTTACACAGGGTAGATGAAAACTGTTTTTGGAGTATCGCGACTGATAGACCTAATCAAGAGCTGTGGAAATGACATTTATGGCGCGGATGTGACTTCAGTAATTGAGTAACGAGGGACAAATGTACTTATTTGAGAGAAATTAAAACACAGATTAACCACTTAAAACTGCCTCCTCAAGAAACCATAAACATGTAAAGAGTTAAGATGTCTAACTGCTGGGTAAAGTCACTTCTCCAAGGGGCCATTCCAGGTGCTCTGGGCTGCTGTCCAAGGCTCTCAGTTCTTGTGAGAGAGCCAGGATTGTACCACACTTAGTGACCTCAACTTCATATGCCCATTCATGTTTCAGCCCAATCACATTCGGAGTAATCCTTAGGACATCTCTTATTTTCTCCTTTTATTTCTGTCTTCTTTGCTCCCAAATCCCCATTCTGACTTGGGTTTGCCATCCATGGGGAGCTGGTATAGTCTCCCCTGGTCACCTCCACAGAAATGACATGCCAGGCATTGCGCTAAGCATGTGTTCAGGATGGACAAAAGAAGCAACAGTCCTGACTCACAGATCTTATTAGTGGGGATAGTCAGACAGTAAGCAATTATAATAAAGCAATTACAGCAAAGCATGATGAAACTTAACAACAATTAAGAATTACAAGAGTATGTTTTTGCAAAGTAAACATTACCACAGTTCTCCCAAACACACAGAAATGGGATTCAAGTAAATATTCATGGTAACAATAGCTACTATCACTGTCAGCTTGTTGAACTAGGTCTTTTTCACATAGTTCTGAACTGGGATTTTTACATACATTGCCATATTCAGTCTTCGGAGAGGTAGGTTTTAATGTCCTCATTGCTCAGGGAGATCAAATTACTCATCCCAGATTGTCTCAGCTAAGTAAGTGGCAGTACCAGGCCTTAAAACCTGTAACAGTGATTTCAAACCCAAGCTCATACCTGTCACGCCATCTTCTATGCCTTAGCTGTAAGTAAAAGATTTTATTACTATAAAACCCCCCAAGCAATACAATCTATTTCTGATTGTCATTTCAGAAAGCTGTGAGTTTTCTCTCTAGTTCATTAAGTTCTCAGTGGCTGAAAAGCTCCAGGGCATGGAATTTTTTCTGAATGCCCTCGGGCTGCTTTTTCACCCAGCACAAAAAGGGAGGGTGCTAATTAAAATCAGGGCAAGTTGGAGTTGAAAAAGGAAAGAGTAGCCCTTCCAAAAAACTGTTTTAACAAATAAAAAGCATCTCATCCTTTTAAGATCCCCAGAGAAGTGAAGTGAACTTGCTGAAGGTCAGAGTTAGGAGCCAGGTCTTTCTTCCGTTCAGCAGAGCGGGTTTTTTTTTTTGTTTTTGTTTTTTTTTCAAACATTGTCATCCTCATTTTAATTAAGAGTGATAACAGCCAACATGAGTATTCTAGTTACCCTAAAACAACCAAAGATGTTTATGCTTTTCAAAAGTTCAAATTCTAGCAGGTACACCATATATTATCAACATTAACACCTCAAAATTGAATTCCATTGGTCTAATTTAAACTTTTTCAACACATATAAGCTTATAAAATCCAGGTCTGTATAAGTGCATGAATCGATTTTATGCTACAAATAAGCATTCTATAGGGGTTAGCTACATTCCCCCCAAATCATCCACATGTTTTTGGGGTCCCTGTTACCTGGGGTGCCTGCCACCCTTTTGTATCTCCGAGGCTGCCACAGCCTCCCCTGTGCCAACAGTTCTCAACCATACCTGGCTGGTGCCACAAGACTCCCACTCAATGTGTTCCACGAAATGTACAAAGTAGTGGGAGGTGCCTCCCAGAAATGGTGGGTAAAGTAAGATGGGGCTAAATTAAACACCAGTGTCCACTTACATATAAAACCTTTATAGAGAATTCTCAAATTTAGGAGAATTCTCAGAATTGAAGACTGATTTGAGGGAGAGAAGAGAGGACCAATACAAAAATTGCTTTTCTGGGCCTGCATTCTAACAGACATACATGCATTATCTTTCCATGTGCTATGATTTTCATTTAAGGTAGGTTAGAATCCCAGGGTATACATATAGTAATCACAGGTAACGTCTCTCGGCTACTATCATCACTGTAGTAGGTGCTTCATAGATGTTCTTTTTCTTTTTCAAAATGAACATGTCTGAAAGATATAACTCATTAACTAATTAGGGAAGCAGAAAAGTATTACAAATTGTTCAAATAAATTCAAGAAACATATTGAGGCAACCAGGATTGCTGAAATAAAGACAGGTCTCTATATATTTTGAAACATACATATATATATATATCACCTGCCTCACTGAAACCTCATGTCATTGGACCATCTCTCCAATATGTTATTTTCTCCATCCTCTTCAACATCCAGCATGGGAGATCCTATCTCTGTTATCCAGTCAAGGCAACTGCATCTTCCTTAAGATCATGGAGGGCACAAAAGACACAGCTAGGGCCAATGTCTGAGCTGGGTCCAACTCTACAAGCTCAGCCTTTGCTTCTCTACACCTGCCTCTCCAACAGTGTGTAAAGGGAACAGTAGTGTCTTCATGGGAACTATAATTCTCACCAATTATTCATGGAAATTTAAAAACCATCCACGGTATGACTAAATATGACATTAGCCAAATTAAATTATAATTTAAAGGGAATATCTCATATCCCCAAAGATACATAGTCCAGTTCAAAAACAAATCTGGGCTGGGCATGGTGGTTCATGCCTGTAATCCCAGCACTTTGGGAGGCTGAGTCAGGAGAACTGATTGAGGCCGGGAGTTTGGGAATAGCCTGAGCATCACAGCTAGACCCAATCTCTACAAAAACTAGAAAAATTAGCTGGGTATGATAACTCATGCCTGCAGTTGCAGTGACTAAGGAGGCTGAGGCAGGAGGATCGTTTGAGAGCAGGAGGTGGCGGATGCAGTGAGCTATGATGACACCACTGCACTCTAGCCAACAGAGCAAGACCTTGTCTCAAAAAAAAAAAAAAAAAAAGACTGTGTGTGGCAACATCCATGCCACCAAGCTCCTTCATCAGTGTGGATAATTGGGGGTTTCCTTGGCCTCGGTCTTAACTGGGGAACAGTGTGCTGAATCCTAATACTCACAGTAGGATGACATGTTCACATGTACACGTTGAGATCTGAATAAATTGACACCATGGAGAGGGCCGTGCTTTGAGATACCAAATTTCTAAAACAACTAACACTGTCCTGAGAAACTTCAGGCTGCCGCCCCCACTGCTGAGCCCAGGTCAGGAATCTGTGCATCTGGATGTTAGCCTCTTGGCGTTGAGGTAAAAATGTATAGACGGATTTGCAGCCAGAAAGCCCAGGTCAATTAAAAGCGCATCTTACATTGTATTCGGACTATCTAACTGAAATTTCATCCTTTCATAATCAAACCAGGTGTAGATAAGTTCTCAGAAGAGTATCCATCCAGTTGACAGCTTTAAATTATGACTTATCTCTGCCGCAATGCTATGAGAGAGGTGACAGCCATTTAAAAATTATACAAGCCTTTTCTTTTAAACAGAAAGGCTTTTAAACAGATCCCCTTTACATCTACCTTCTTCTACTAGAATGCCAAGTGTCATAAAATAATTATCCCTTTTACTGGGTCTCCAATAATTCAACATACATTTCTCCATGGCCAACCTTAATAGACCATATATGGCAGTGGTTATCAACCTTCCTAATGCCACAACCCTTTAATACAGTTCCTCATGTTGTGGTGACCCCCGACCACAAAATTATTTTCGTTGCTACTTCATAACTGTAACTCTGCTACTGTTATGAATTGTAATGTAAATATCTGATATGCAGGATGTATTTAGGCTACCCCTGTGAAAGGGTCATTCAACCCCCAAAGGGGTCACGACCCACAGGTTGAGAACTGCTGATATATGGTAACATACTGTACATGAATACGTGTATACTCTGCTTTAGGGTCAATATCCTTAAAAACAATAGCTAACATTTAATGAGTGTTTACTATGTGCCAGGCATGATTCTAAACATGTACTATCTCATTTAATCCCTACAACAGCCTCTCAGACCTGTTATCCTCATTCTACAGATGAGGGATATAGGGCACAGAAAAGATTAGCAACTTCTTCAAGGTCACACAGCTAGTAGATGGTAGAGATGGGGTTTACTCCCAATCAGCCTGATCTAGGGCCTTTACACAATGCGCTATGCTGTCTCTCCCCATTCCCTTAAGTGTATCTCCATGACCATGCTCAGTCTGCATTCTAGGAGCAATGCAGACGGACAGTCCTACACCACTGCTAATGGACCACCCTTGCTGAGAATGTCCTGGAAGTAGAAGAGACTCCCAAATGAGCAACATGTGATCTTGACTTCAAGATGCTTCTGGTCTTGTTCAGGAGACAGGCCAAAACGTAAGCAGGAGTTAACCACCCGGTGGGATTATGGAGGAAGCCCAGCAAGCAAAGGGGCACCTCACCTCGAACGCAGATGCTGAGGATGATCAGCAGTCATCCAGGAGGTGGGAAAGAGAAGAGCTACGGGGGTAAAACTAAACAAGCAGAAAGCAGGGCACACCATCAGTAATAACCATGTCACACACTACATGGTAAAAATAAGAGTGAGTGCCAGACACTTGGTTTCCAAGCAGATTTTTAAGTCATGCTAGTATAACAACATCAAAGCAATTCTGATCTGAGGTAGCCTAAGCTACTTCTGAACAAGGTGAAGTTACCGAATAACAGCTTCTCACTATTTAACAGTCGAATTCTGTCTAGCTCTTAACACTTGGCGCTTATATGGAATCTCCTATCCAAGAACCTGTGAGCCCTTTACCAACATTCTTCAAATAACCTCATGAATGGAGTACACTTAAATAAATAAACATCCGTAATGTAATAAATTATAATAAGGACAGAAGAGAGAAGTTAAATACTTTGACAAGGTCACCCGGTGAAGTTGCTATTCTTTTCAACCTCACCCAGGAAAATCTGGGTAATCTAGAAATTTACTTTTTGAATTGTCCTTTGTTCATATAAGTTGATAGACAAGAAGAATAAGAGCGGTCGTCTGAATGTAGGCGGCTATTTCCTCCTGATCCTAAGTAGCCACCACAATGGTGAAAGGATGTTATCTAAGTAAAGCTTATTATATCCCAAAGTAGAAACCAAACGGATGTCAGGAATGAAGATTGCTCCACAGTTCTGAAACTAGAAAAGTCTAGAGGATGAGAAGACCCAAACATGAGAATATCTGTGCTAAAATATTAATGATTAATCAGATATACAAAAAGAGAGTAAATCTAAGATAATTATGTTCTATTTCCTCAACTAAAACAATTGGTCAGAAGTGGTATAACTGTACAATCTAAAAAGAAGTTTCTTTATGTCCATCGTTTCTTATTTGGAATAGTTTATTTAAGAAAACAAAGCAACAAAGAGCGCAGGGTTTGAAACATGGCGGATGACGTGGACCAGCAACAAACTACCAACACTGTAGAGGAGCCTCTGGATCTTATCAGGCTCAGCCTGGATGAGCGAATTTATGTGAAAATGAGAAATGACCGAGAGCTTCGGGGCAGATTACATGCTTAGGATCAAGATTTAAATATGATATTGGGAGATGTGGAAGAAACTGTGACTACTATAGAAATTGATGAAAAAACATATGAAGAAATATATAAATCAACAAAACAGAATATTCCAATGCTTTTTGTGCGAGGAGATGGCGTTGTCCTGCTTGCCCCTCCATTGAGAGTTGGCTGATACAAAGAATTTATCATCAAGGAGACTTTGTCCAAGTGCTGCTTTAAATGTGAAAGACATTCAAAGCAGAAACCTGTGTACATTTCTATATTAAGAAATGACCAAGGTTTCTTCCACTCCTGAAATGAGTTAATTTGTAGGTAACTCACAACTCCTAAAGCTAAATGTCATTTTTATTTTTCTCCAACATTGCCAATAAATGTGATCACCAAGGTCAGAACTTTTTTCAAAAAAAAAGAAAAGAAAACAAAGGAAGACATTTAGGAAATTAGTGGTATGGGTAACAAAAGAATGGAGGGAATAATGCAATTAAATTTTAACACCTGGGTGTGGTGAATCACTCTTAAGGGGAACCTAGTCCCATAAGCTTGTAGGGGATTTTTTTTTTTTTCTTTTTGCAAGCCAGATAGGTTCTATTTTATTTTATTATTTATTGATTTATTTTCAGTTTTTGGCCAGGGCCGGGTTTGAACCTGCCACCTCCGGCATATGGGGCTGGCGCCCTACTCCTTTGAGCCACAGGCACCGCCCCTGTTTTATTTTAATAAAAAGGAGGAAGTTGGTTTGACATAATCTAAATGAAAGAGTTAGAAACAGTTTTCAAGGCTCTGCAGCTCATGCTAGAGTCATCAAACATAATCAAAGGAAGCAAAACAAAAAGGGAAAACACAGCAAAATTGCAGAACACAGTGAAACTCTTCACAGGTTGCAATTCTGTCAAACGATTGTGGCTGGGAAGAAAAATCTTCCCAGATATGTGATGGAAACTGAAGGCTTAGAATGAATAGCCACAGAACATAAAGCGCAGTACTCTACCTTTGTATTTTTACTCCAAATTCACACTAGAAGCCACTTATTTTTTTCTTATTAACAGAGCTCCTGTCACATTCCCTGCACGTAGCAGGAACTTGGTTCATGAGCTTAACTGTGTTTTTCTAATTGAGGCAACCTTGGTATGCCTTATGCTGGGATTACTTGGAAACCTACAAGGAAGACCCAACTAATACAGTATGGAAGTCTGGAGAAAAACAACAGTAGCAGCAAAATAACAACAACAAAACTGCCGCTTGTAGACCTTAACTGTTCTGCAGTGCTTTTTAGGGTCTGGGTATTGGACAGCTAGTGTTTCCTCATCAGAAATTTAAATGAGAGCATGTGGCAAGCAGCCGTATCTCACTGCCCTTCTTACATCACACCTTCGATGGCTGCAGGGAGAGCTAGTATTTGGGGATAGCTAGTTTTTGTAAGATTAATATATGGGAATGGTGGGACAGAGGACAGCCTTACAGCTCCATCCTCTCAGAGACTCTGTCTGCTTTTCTACTAATCCTGAGAGGACTAGATCTATAGACAGGAATTTCACTTCCGGGCATTGTGCTAAGAAAGAAGACAGAGTTGAAATGTTTTTTGGCCTAAGGAATTTACTTAATTCTCCTGCCAGTCAATTAAGACACCAAAGAAAGGCTCAGTGTGGTGGCTCATGCCTGTAATCCTAGCACTCTGGGAGGCTGAAGCAAGAGGATCAGTTGATCTCAAGAGTTTGAGATCGGCCTGAGCAAGAGCAAGATCCTGTCTATACTAAAAATGGAAAAATTAGCTGCATGTCGTGGTAGGCACCTATAGTCTCAGCTACTCAGGAGGCTGAGACAGGAGGATTGCTTGAACCCAGGAGTCTGAGGTGGCTGTGAGCTAGACTGATGCCACTGCACTCTAGCCTGGGCAACAGAGTGAGACCCTGTCTCAAAAAAAAAAAAAAAAAAAAAAAGACACGGAAGAGTCAGAACCTTCCCACGGAGACATCTCCCAAATCCCATCTAACATAGAGTCGGTCTTGCCGTAAGCTTTAATTTTCTCACCTATTCCTCTATAAATCCAAGTAGAAAACAAAACCAGAAATATCAATTATTCAATTCTAGCAATTGTTATCCCTAGAATATCTCTAGGATGAATAAAATCTTGTGTTAATGATGATATTTCTGACCTTTGAAACCAGTTTATCTCATGCTGATAGCTAATTGGAGCTTTTTTTTTTTTTTGAGACAGAGTCTCACTTTGTCACCCTGGGTAGAGTGCCATGGTGTCACAGTTCACAGCAACCTCCAACTCCTGGGCTAGGCTATTCTCTTGCCTCACCCTCCCGAGGGTGAGGACTACAGGCACCTGCCACAACGCCCGGCTACTGACAGCTAATTGGTAACTCATTCGCCTTCCTAATTTTCACCCCCCTCTCCTTTATGACAAGGTGTTGATAAAGGGAAACCCAAAGTCACATTAGTTGATGTATTGGTTTTTATAGAGGCATGTTTTACTTCTATAAAACTCCCTGTGAGTTCCTGTGTGTGTCCTATGTCATTTTTATGCCTCTTTCCTAGAGTTGCAGGTAATTAGAATTTGAACATACTTGGGCCTTGATAATTCTTTGATACAAATGGATATTATCTAAATAAATCATGGAGGATCTTTCTCTATGCAAGGCCCTACATGGAACAGAGACAAGGAAATGTCCTGAGATCCAGGAGCCAATGCACTCTCTGGTATCAGGATTGTTAATAAAGTCTATATTTTCTATAGACCTTGAGGCAAATAAAGACCTTAAACTATATTTTTAGTCATTGTAAAGGCGAGCTAGTCAAGACATCGCTATAGAGAGGCCACATCCTATATACTACACAGAATTGAAAAGCAATATTAATAATAGTACAACATAATAAGGGCTAGTACAAGGTGCTTGCTCTTTGCCCATCTTATACACACACATACATATATATATGTATACACACACACACACACACACACATATATACATATATATCTCCTCTCTTAACTCTCACAGCAATTCTATGAGAGAGATACTATTATTACCTTTATTTTACAGATGAGAATACAGAGAGAAAGTAGGCAGAGGAATGCTGGGAAGCTAATCATGGGAAGGGAATAGTCTGATGTAGCATGAAGAATTTGGAAAAGAAAAAAAATCTCTATCTGGCTCAGCGCCTATAGCACAGTAGTCACGGTGTCCGCCACATAAATCAAGGCTGGCAGGTTAGAACCTGGCCCAGGCCAGCTAAAACAATGACAACTGCAACAAAAAAAGAATTGCCGGGAGTTGTGCTGGCACCTGTAGTCCCAGCTACTAGGAAGGCTGAGGCAAGAGAATCACTTAAGCCCAAGAGTTTGAGGTTGCTGTGAGCTGTGACACCACGGCATCTACCAAGGGCGATATAGTGTGACTCCGTCTCAAAGAAAAAAAACCTCCGGTGCATCTTACAAGGGTACATGTGAAACTTAGTAAATGTAGAATATAAATTTCTTAACACAAAAACTAAGAAAATACCATGAAGTCTATGTTAATCATAGTGATGAAAATATGAAAAATGGTATATAAAACTAGCATGATTCAATTAATGTACACAGTTATGATCTAGTAGTAATGAAAAAATAAAAAAATAAATAAATGCCTTAACACAATAACTAAAAAAATGTCAGGAAGGCTATGTTAATCAGTGTGATGAAAATATGTCAAATGGTCTATAAAACCAGTGTATGGTGCCCCATGATTGCATTAATGTACACAGCTATGATTTAATAATAAAATAAATAAATAATAAAAATAAAAAAATAAAAAAATAAACTTTTGACCAAACTTCTCATTATAAGCTTCATATATTGTATTGTCTCCAGAATTTAATAATTAGATTAGAATGTTCATCAACTATCTTGGATGCCTTTCGGGGGGGGGGGGTTTGCATGAATCTTTTATACGTTTATGGGAAAACGTGATTAGGTGAACACACACAGAGACACACACACACATCTCCAGACACAAGTATTTCTCCAAACTTACATTAGGTTAAAATAAACAGAGCCATGATTTGTGGAGATGATTAAGAATGTTTACAGGAAAACACTCTAATGAGCAACACATATTTCATCTGCTTCATTGCCAAAGAAAGTTGAATGCTGTTTTCATGTGCATTCCTGTTTGTGCTATATCATTCTTTGATGTAAGAAGTTGAAGTCCCCTCAATTTTTGTGCCAATGTCTTTGTAGGTTGCATCACTTGCCTTGCTTAGAGTTGAAACAGACCCGCATCTCCTGCCTTGAGAAAATCTAAAAGCCCATGTCATTCCCAAAGCTCAGCTTTCCCAGAGCACCTTCTTCTGCTCACCTCCTCACTGTCCTGGAAATCACACCCAGGCCATCATGCTCCACAGTCATAGGAGGCAATCCCAGAACCCACAGACGACCCTACTGGATTTTCTTTCTTTCAGGGTTTGGGTTGAGAATCAGGCACACTTTCTCTCCCTGTGAAAGGAATAGAAATAAAAGCACAGTTACTTATTCAAGGAACTGTTTCTCACCTTTCAAATCCTGAAGGAAGCAAAGTAATTCAAGAATTACAAGGAAAAATATTCAATATGGTAGAACCTCTGTAAATTGACTGCCCAAGGGTTTGTAACAAACTAGTCAGCATATGGAGGTGGCTGCCATAAGGAACTAGCCTGCTGTACCTATAGATACATGGGGTGCATGTTTGGTCTATGAAAATTAGTTCAACTTAGGGAGGTGCTCAGTGTAGGGATGGGGTCATCTATGGAACTTCTACTGTATTTCTTTTGAAAAATACATACATAGCACACTCAGCACATCACTTCAGAATGCCTAGTCTATTGTGGTCAGAACCTCATTTTGACATCACAATGTGTGTGCATCTTTTTCTGTATTTTGGTCTGTATAGCTGGGAGTGCAGGAGCACAGACAATTGGTATGTTTGTATGCACATCGGTGCAAGGGTGTAAACATAGGGTCAAGAAACAGCAGATAGACTTATGAAAGGGAAAAAATACCCTTTTTAAATTTCCTACCAATAGGCGACCAGCTATATCCAGAGGAAGTAATAAATTGCACTGGGTTGGAGACTCACCTCCTAGAGCCATGGAAATGTGGATGAGGTATCTACCTGATTCATAGGCAATCTATCCTGCATGATCTCTTTATCCTAAACCCACAAGCTCTGTGTCCAGAACAGTTCTATCTGCTTCTTCTTTTCTTTTTTAGACAGTCTCACTCAGTTGCCCTGGATTGTCAAATTCTTGGGCTTGAGTAATCCTCCTGCCTCAGCCTTCTGAGTAGCTGGGACTATAGGTGTGCAACACCACAACTGGCTAGTTTTTCTATTTTAAGTAGATATTGGGTCTCACTCTTACTTAGGCTGGTCTCAAACTTTTGAGCTCAAACAATCCACCTGCCTTAGCCTCCTAGTTCTAGCTTCTTACACTTGAATTCCCTCAATCTGTACTTGAGGCCAAGCCCAGGAATAATAGATACAATGAGAGGAATTATAGCTTAAACTAAACACATTCATTCAGAAAAAAGAAAGGTTACATAATCACTAAACCAAATATTCATCTTATGATGTTAGTGTCACAAGCAAACAAATCATGAAAGAAACATGTCTTTAAAAGTAGAAGATGTAGTAGAAGGAAGTGAATAAAAATATGAGGAGAGAATTTGTGAAATAGAAATGAAATATACAGTAGAAAAAAATATCAGGAGGAAAAGTTACTTTGTTGGGAAACCAATAAAATTGATTTAGATCTAGGAGGACCCACGTGAATGAACAAATTTCAAATACTGAGAATGAAAATGGGGCATCACTAAATATCCTACAGACTAAAAAATAAGAGAGTCATGAGTGATATTTTAAAAATGAAAATTCAAATAAATTCCAATGTCCTAGTAAATACTAAAAAAAAAATTATAAATTTGACACAAGAAGAAATAGAAAATTGAAACATACTATATATCCATCTGTTCAGTAAATAAAGAGAATCAGATAGCATTTATCTTAGAACTTTATTTCAAGTTAGCCATAATTCCCTAACCATCTTCTATTATATTATCCAGCTTCATTGTTGCAGCCCATACTATCTAAAATTATATGAACTTCTGCATGTGACCCACACATTTCCCTTCATAAAGACATAACTCCAAGAGGATCAGAGTCCTTGTCCATCTTAAACTCGTCCACGACCCTAATGTCTAGAGAAGGCTGGCCTGTGGTGAGTTCTCAAAAATACTATTTAAACAAAGACATAAATAAAGGAATAAAGTTATTTATAGTATAAAAATCTCACCAGTGGAAAAAAAAATCTCACCAGCAGGAAATCTTTTTGTCAGGGCATAGTATAGGCCACCAATTCAAAAATAAGAAAATTCTGCCCAAAAAGGTAACTTACAGAGATTCTGTCTTCTCTCTCTCTCTCTCTCTCTCTCTCTCTATATATATATATATATATTTTTCTCTCTCTCTCTCTCTCTCTCTATATATATATATATATATATATATATTTTTTTTTTTTTTTTTTTTTTTCTTTTTGAGACATAATGTTACTCTGTCACCAGTGCTACGCTGAAATTCTCAAACTTCTGGACTCAAGTGATCCTCCTGCCCTGGCCTCCCAAGTAGCAGAGACTACAGACGTGCATGACCACATCTGGCTAATCTTTCTATAATTTGTAGAATGGGTACGCTGAAATTCTCAAACTTCTGGACTCAAGTGATCCTCCTGCCCTGGCCTCCCAAGTAGCAGAGACTACAGACGTGCATGACCACATCTGGCTAATCTTTCTATAATTTGTAGAATGGGTTCTTTGAAATCATCACCCCTTTCCAAGAAATAACATGAATATTCCTCCCCTTCTGAGCCTATCATTAAGCCAGTGCTCAAATATAAACAATCAAAAGGACCAAAGGTGGCGTTCTCCTCAGGAGAGAAAATTAGCCTCCACTCAGTCTGTGGAGAAGATCTTTCATACTTCCTAAATAAACCTCTCCTTCCCTATACACCATTAGGTCACTCTTGCATTTTTTTCTCACATGAAGCCAAGGACCCATTTGGACTTCAAGTAGATCCCAGTATGGAGAACCACTTTTCTGTACAATCCAGAGAAGACAGAGATGGCCAAGTTGAGGCATCACTGTTTACATTGAAGCAATCCCAATTTATCATGCTAGATTGTCAATACCATGCCCTGTCCTTTGTCTCTATTTTCCTTTAGAAACACTTGCTGCAAACCAATTTATGAAGGAGGAGGCAGTGGAGGGAAAGGCCTACCCTTCGACCCTGTGTTCCATGGGTCATTATCTTCCAATTAGTAGCTGCATTCTCAGGCCATGCTCCCAGAAATTGCAAGGAATGACTCCAAACAACAATCTGCCCATAAATACCTGAAAACAAAATGCAGTTCAGGCTGAAGTTTCTAAATGGTTTTCAGCTGACAATTCAGCTTTCAAATCACCTCATTGTCATTATCAACACGGAATACTACCTTTCAGAGCAGTCCTAAGAATGGATGTGTTCTTCTCTTAGAAATACCTATCTTCTATTAAACATACGAATTCAATACTTTTAATATTTTTATAAAGTAAATGTAAGTATAGAGAGTTTTATGATTTATATATAAACAGCCAAAAAGAGTAATTATGGCACTTGCCAAATGAATAAATGCTGCAATTATGGCAGAGCATCCTCAAGTCCCATGTTGAGAAGTGCTGTGATGAACAGGAACAGCCCAGTGTCGGTTTCCTCTTCCCACCTCCCAATGACGCCATTTCCTCATCTATGAAACTGATACTGCACTGTTTGTGCAGCCTATTTTAATTATTTAAAATAGGCTGTTTGTGCAGCCTATTTTAATTATTTAATAAAATAATGCAAGTAAATAAGTTGTTACAAAATAAAAGATGAGTGATTTATTTTTTTAATTTCAGTATATTTTTGAGGCACATGCTTTTTGGTTACATAATTTGCTTTCGTACATTTTTAACCCAAGTTAAAAGTGTGGAGGGGTTGGATTAATTCCCACCTAACATGTACACATATTCTAAGTGAAGGGCATACTTGTGAAAGCTCAATAAATTTTAACATTTTTTCATTTTTGTCTGTCTCCATTATTTATAAAATTAAGTAAATTTCAGGCTACTATTTGGGTCTATTGTGTCTTCTTAGGAAATACCTGAAATACTTCTAAAATGTTTTATTGTTGATTGTTTTAGAGAGTGGAGTAATAAACCATAGAGTTTTTGTTTGTTTGTTTTTCATGAGCAGGTACTCTTCTATCGCTTCTAAAATCCAGACTACATGTTTATGTTATCATATTTATTACAAACATTTATTTCTCAATATTCATATTGCTACACCAATCATTTGAAAAATTAAGTAATAGATGAAGACATTTATGTTCTGCTAGATTCACTGGAGATAGTAGCCAGGATTGGGAAGTTACTGAGAACAATTGCAACTTAATACACATAACTGATGCTCTCCACTGATAAATAGTCTTCCTGTGGATCGTCTGAGCAAGCTTACTGCCCTTGTTACTTATCACCCTAATACTCTTGGGCAGGGAAGGTCTGCGTGAGTCCTTTTGGTATGACTCATTTAGGAATGTGTGGACCTATGACCCTGCTCTAATGAACAAGATACATGGGGAATTCTGTTGGGCGAGTTCTAGAAGAAGAGGTTTGCTTTCCTAACAAAGAGCTGTAGGAGGTTACATACCATCCTCTTTCTGAGTAGGTTCTAACTCTTGTTCATAGCACCTGGAATTTCTGGTGCCATTTTGTTTCTCGTCTACAACGGAAGCCCAGAGGAGGGCCTTTTACTTTAGACTTCTTGCCTCCCAGCCTGTGAGACTCTAAAACCCCGTTGCTTTAAGCCATTAGTTTGTAGTAATTTGTAGTATCAGCATCAGGAAATGAATACCCCCATTTGAGATCTTAACGGTTGATACTCTGAAGAAATGTGGTCATAGATCCCTTAGATTTACCAACAAGTATCAGAAGTCTGTTATTTGATGTCAAATGACTTCACTTGTAAATGTTGGTGAACAACTGATTTTTCATTTCTGTGTTTTGCAGGTCAACAAGTACATGGCAAAGCAGATAAGAAACAGGTGCCTGGGGACAAACACGGCCTCCTGATAGCACATTAAGACTTTTAGATTTGGGGTTTGGTTTTGGACTTGAGCTGCATTAAATTGTTCTACATGAGTTATTCTGATCATGTGAATTCTGCCGGAGGGGGCAGGAGTTGTTGGTTCTGACTATCTTTCATAGTTTTCATAATTCAAGGCCAAAGGGACAACCTTTTGCTACTTAAGACAGGGACCTGTAGCTGAGCTTAGAGCACAGAAAAATGAAGAACAAACCTGTATCACTGACCACAAGGGACAGCACACAAACCTTCCTTCCCCACAGAGTCAGGAATTACCAGTCTAAAACAAAGAATGTCTTTACACCTTCCACTAATGGCTTGGCTCTGTGAGGTTTTAAACAAACTTCAAGTTTGACTTATTAATTTAAGAAGAAAAAAATAGGAAGATGTGATTGTAATCATTCCTCTGAACTTTCTCGTAACTGAAAACAGGCTTCCTGGCTGGGGTGCGGGTACTGTTCCCATTAAGCTAATGAGAGTTTCACCTGCAGATGGAGTCCTGGAGGCTGGCCTAGAGGTTCACAGGCTGCCTACACGTTAATATTTCATGTGCTGTCACATATTCCTAGATGGACTATTTTTAGAAAAGTGTTAAGCATATAACAAGATGAAAATCAACTTTAACTTAAATATTAGGTCATTTTTTATTTTTCAGAGACAGAAATAAAATAAGTGAGCATATCTTTTAACTGTGTGTATTATTATTTCCCTCCACTTCAATTAAGTGCTAACATGTACAGAGAATAGACTGAATACACTTTCACTATGGAGGGATTGAGTCCGTTTCACAATCAGGGTCATTTTAGTGAATGAGAACTGTGAAACAAAACCCATAAAAACCCTTTTCACTAGTCAGGGTACTCTTACTGCATTTGAAGAAAATCTGAGGCATTTGCTTTGCATTGGAATTTGTTTGGGATTTTTTTGTTTTGGTTTGGTTTTTTTTGTTTTGCTTTGTTTTTTAATGACGCAGCCATTATAGTTTATACTTCACAAGGACAGAAACCATACCTGCTTGATAAGCCAGAGTCTACCCATCCCCTTGCAAGGTGCTGGGCACCAGTACACAAATATGTGTGGTATGAAGGCAAAATTGTTGGTATACGAGAGACTTCAGAATTCCTGAATCTATTGGTGTTGATAAAAGGTGATGAGGTATGGCAGAATGATGGTGAACTTAGAGGTTAGTGGCATGTGCCCTGACCCATCCTCTGCTGTTAATCTCAGGCAAACCATTTGCCCATGATGGGCTTCATCATCTCATCTATAAATGAGCCTGATAGACTACGTCAATTCAGAGGACATGTGCTTTGGCTGGAATGCAGCAGGTAACAGTGACCTACGCTGTGAGGAATTATTCTCCATTTACACCCTAGTTTATCCTTCTGGGTATATAAAGGAATCATCTTTCTGTGGTAACATTTTTTTTCACACTTTCTAATATTCTGTTAGAAAACAGAGATCATGGCTGGGTGCAGTGGCTCATCCCTGTAATCCCAGCACTGGGGGAGGCTGAGGTGGGAGGACTGCTTGAGGCTGGGATTTAGAGACCAGCATGGGAAATATATTGAGACTATGTCTCTATAAAATAAAAATAAACAAATAAATAAGATAAAAAAAATAGAGATCAAATCCATGTTGGAATTTTGGAGGTATGATCATATAGCTAGAATTTTATAAAACTCTTAATCTCCATTGTATTCATTTCTATGGCAAGACATGGTGATTTTTATTTAGAGTTCATCAAAGGTTCCTTCATAAATAAATGAATTCAGTTTGTAGATATATACTAAGAGGTAGAATAAATCATGAAACATAGGACCTTGTAAGATTAAATGATGTTTCTGTCTATTGTCTATTCATCTTTTTTCCTTACTAAAAATGTAGTAATTTTATTAAGAGTGGGAAAAATAAGTGTACCTAAACAAACACAAAAGCAACAAAGATTTCATGCTCAATTTGCCTTGCATGTAGACATCGCCTTGTTAGTCAATAGTGGGCAATAAGATGGAAATGAGGGCTGGAACGTTATTAGATGACACGTACAAGGGAAACTAAGATGAGCAGCTCACTCTAGTTGCATATGTCCTTTGGTCTTTTTCACCTTCCTCCTCCTGTCTGGAATGCTGTGATGATGGCTGGTATAAAGATGCCATCTTGTGAGCTGAGGTAAACATGAGAATAAAAGCCAGGGATTAAAAAAGGCAGAGAAGAAAGAAAGGATGTATATGGACACTAATGGGAACAAGGTCCAACACTACACAAGTTCTACCACCTATCTCTGGACTTCTTGATATGAGAAAGAAAAATAAACCTCTATTTGGAGGGAGATCCATGTTATTTGCAACTGAAAAGAATTCCTAATTGGCACATCACCTGTTCCCTTAATCTTCCTTAATTCCCTCACATCAGGCATATTTAATCCATACCCCGTTATCTTACCCATGTCCGTTCACTCGATTGCCCTCACAATTCATGTTTAGTAAACTATAGAAGGTTAATTATTTCCTCTATCTTTGTTCCAAAACTGAATGGGCCGTATTCTTTATAATCAGGAAAGTGTTGAACGCAATGCCCAACTTAAGGGAATTTGCAGTTTAGGAAAGGGCAGCTTCTCTGTGGCTCATCTTCTGCCTCCCTAATGATTACCTTGAAACTGGCTCTTTTGGGACAGAGATGCCATTGCCTGATACAGATCACAGAAGCACCTGGCAGGGCATGGAGTATCCACAAGCGCAATGATATTGGCTCATCGCTGGTGTGTATATTTATGAGAGATGATGTGTAACAGATGAATGTCACATTTTTTTCCTAAGTAAATTCCTAAAAGGTGGGTAGATGAATAACCATTCTGACTGAAAAGTACAATGATGGGAAAGTGTTATCTCCAGTAAAACCAAGGAGTCTGGATATCCCATGCGTCCCTGACCTTGGAGGAAACACTACGTGGCAGTTCTGCGCTCCACAGCCATCATCATGGCAGACTTCCCTTAGAGACTGGCTAGCTGAAAACAGGGTCCTCATTGTTGATCTCTTCCAATGTGCACACCCAGCAAGAACTTCTAGAAGTTCTTCCCCCACTCTGTACAGGGTTGAATAGTGTCTTTGAAGAATTCACTTTGTTTTTTTTTTCCTGGAACCTCAGAATGTGACCTCATATGGAAACAGGGTCATTATGTCATTCCGGATGTAATTAGCTCAAGTGAAGTCATAGTGCAGTAAAGTGAGTCAATATGTCTGGTGTTTTTATCAGAAAGGAGAGACCCAGAGACAGACACACACAGGAGAAAGATGAAGTGAACACAGACATATGGGAAGAAGGTCCTGTGACATCAGAGGTAGAGACCAGCATGATGCACCTGTTAGCCAAGGAATGCACAGCACTGCTGACAACACCCAGAGCTGAGAGAAAGGCAGGAAACAGATTCTCCCCTAGTGCTGCAGTGAGCACAGCTCTGCTGACGCCTTGATTTCAGACTTCTGGTCACCAGAATGGCAAGAGAATAACTTTATGTTGTTTTAAGCCTCCTCCCCAGTTTGTTGCACTTTGTCCAGGAGTCCCTAACTAAGAAAGTGATATAAACTCCATGGAACAATTTGCCTCTCTGCTGGTCTTGGATTCCTGTATAAACTTTTTGATGGCTACTGTAACAAATTGCCCCCAAATTTAATAGTTTAAAATAACACATGTTTATTATCTTACAGTTTTGGAATGTAGAAGTCCAACGTGGTTCTTGCTGGCTTAAAAATCAAGAGGTCCGCAGGGATGCCTCCTTTCTTGAAGGATTTAGAGTAGAAACACACTCCCTGCCTTTGTTGGCTTCCAGAGGGTATCCACAGTTATGGGCTCCTGATCCTTATCCTCCACCTTCAAAGCCAGCAACTTCGTGTGGAGTCCGTCCTAGACAACCATTCTCCTGTGGTCACAGTTTTCTTTCTCTGTCAGATGCTGGGAATGATGCTTCCACTTCTTGGACCCATGTAATTAGATTGTCCTCACCTGGATAGCCTAAGATAATTTCCCTGTCTCAGCGTTCTTCTTTGTTTTTGTTTGTTTGTTTGTTTTTGTTTTGAGACAGAGCCTCAAGCTGTCACCCTGTGTAGAGTGCTGTGGCATCACAGCTCACAGCAACCTCCAACTCCCGGGCTCAAGCGATTCTCCTGCCTCCTCCTCCCCCCAAATAACTGGGACTACTGGTGCCAGCCAAAAAGAGGCTATTTTTTGGTTGCAACCATCATTGTTGTTGAGAGCCATGTCTCAAGGTTCTTAACTGTAATCACATCAGCAAAATCTCCTTTTCCAGGTAAGGTAATATAGTCACAGTTTCAATGGTACCTATTTGTTGATTTTTGAAACATAGCCCATTTCTTTCCTGTTACCACCAGTACAGGTGTCTTAGAAGCCACTGGGCACCTTCATACAGAGGAACTTGGTCATGTGTTTTCTGTGTTTTTAATACCTTCTGTGAAGATGGAGGCATCTGTTCTATGGGGTGGCAAGTACCAGGCATTATGCAAGGGTGAAAATGACATTTTTGGATAAATCTGGACATTTTTTTCAGTGATAATTTAATAGACTTTTGAGAAAACTGGAAATTACAGCCCAGGCTCCATGTCCTTACATTTCATTGTTGGCTAGAAAGTGCCACTGAAGCCAACAGTGGGAAGGTTCATTTAGCAGATTATAAGGGACCTGTGGACTCAGCTGCTTGCAAGGGGAAAAATACTTCCCACCGTATTGCAGAGACAGGGAATACGTTAGTGAACATTCAAACATCAGCTGCCATGACATTTCAGTCAAGTCTTGACCTGGTGTATGTATTGCCATCATAAAAGTGAGATTAATGTAAATCATTTATAGAGGAGGGCAAAGAGGTTTCCTGGATATTAAAAGATTTGACTTAATAGGGGCAGGATCACTGCCTTGTAACATCAAGATGGTGAAAGCATACTAGGTATGTTTGTTAAGTTGCCTTTTGCAGAAAAACATGTTTGATCACTTACAGGGTCAACTATGCTTATAGGAAACGTATTTGACTTTCAACATGGTGGTCATTCACAGACAGCCTGTGGTCTCGCTGAGTTCACTCTGTAAAACTTGATACTGTAGGAGCAATTGACATCACCTTCTCATTAATATGCAACAAGACTCATGGCTTTGACTTTCCCCCTGTGGCCACACATAAGTCCCTTGCAACTCTACCATACTCGTCTCCGGAATGCGATACACACGCCTGTTTTCCCCGTGATTCTCTCTGCACAGACAAGACAATGTAGTTCTGCATCTTCCAGGCCTTCTGCTCACAGTCTTCTCACCAGGGGCTGGTAGTTTCAGGAATGCAGTACAGGAGAAAACTTTCAAATGGGAGCCAGGGAGAAGAAACCCTCAAGAATGAAACATCTTTGGTGAGCTTCCTGCACAAAATATTGTACTAGGGATATAAAGTCAGAGAGAGTCTACAGGCAGAATTTATTGCAGATGATCTTTTTTTATCCAGAGGGAAACTCAATACCTAAGTTCTGGCTCCCTCACTTAGGTGTATGCAGTGTACACTGTAAGATATCACTCACACATGAACCGGCCACCTCCACAATTTTGCCTTTATTCATTATAAATGATCTTTTTCATAACTCACACTGGCCTTTGCTCAGGGGGCTTCCTGGTGCTTTTTTCTGCTGAGCCCACCGGGAAGAGCTGATGTAGGTGAGTGTTTAAGTACATCACATCTGGGCAAGAGACTGCAGTGTCACCATGAAACCTCCCAAAGGAGTTTCCTTTTGCCGAAGCTATTTCTGGGATACCGAGGGTTTCGTTACTTTTTTCAATACAAATCAGAATGTCTGAAGAGCTTTTAAAAAAGCACTGCATGCACTTTCTGTCCTAAAGTCATTACTATATATTATAGTACACTGACACCCCCCTCAGGCCCCATGCCTGAAGAAACAATGTTTTCCAGAAACAGTCAATGATAATTGTACAAAGGGTTTTTAAAAGTACGTGTTGAGCACGAAGCACATTATTCTGTTGTCAAAGACTCAATTCACTGGGTGAACTCTGATGCAAAATTCATTTTAATGAAAATTTTTTAAAAATAGTAACTGAAAAAGAAAAACGTGATCAGCATTGCTCTTCAATAACTGTCCACAAGCACACTAAACCATAATTACAATTTAGAAAGTAAAAATTTTTACAAAAAGCTTCTCGTGCGAGTAAAAGGAACAAAAATTGCTAGGATTTAAATGGGCAAAGACAGCTGAATTTAAAAGGCTCATCTTTTATTAATCAATACATTTTGCACAAGAAGTTTATTTTCCTAGCTTGGACAAACATAACTCAAGTATTTTACATAATCATGGGAGCGATTGGGCTGTGGCAGCTTAATGCTGTTTAGCAAAACCATAATTTTTCCGGAGCTCAGATGAGCCAAATTTGCATGGTTGTTTCTTAACTTCTTAATCACAGACAGCCTTTGAGACCAGTATCCACAGGCCAGGGTTTCACATGCAGCTGTGGAGTGTTACCAGCTCCCACCTAATCATCCTGCTGAATCTAATTTGCCCCAGGATGGTTCCAGAAAAAGCAGAACAAACAGCCAGGGCACTGGGAGTGACTTACTTGGACTTCTGAAGACCAGAAGACCCCAATTACATGTTTTATAAAGGAGGCTTTTTAATTATTCTTGATTTCCATAATAAATGTAATTGAACTGACACAAATCAAAAGAGAAATGAAGTGACCCACATTAGGTTGGCAGATGCTTCAAAGAAACCACAGAGAAGAAGCTCTGCTCCAACCTTAAGCAGGTGATCAGGGAGTCTCCTACATTCATCAGACTCTAAAACCCATTGCTTTTCCACCATACCCCCATTGTCTCTGTTTTTTCAAATAGGAATTAAAATCTTTTCACTAACAATGGGAAAGTTTTGTAGAGGGAAATGGTGTGATTTTATAAGTTGCTTTGCTCAGAATCAAGCCAAAGAAAATAACTTGTCTATAAGTGGCATAATATTATGAGGTATTATGTTTGGTTGAAAATAACACCAATCACTACTACAGTGGGATAAACATGTGAAGGAGGGCAGCTTTCTCTTCAGATCAGGCAGTTGACAGCTACTGACTGATGTGCCTCAGTGTCGCCATCCAGGGGCCAGTCCTCTACTCTCTTTATCCTCTACCAAGATCAGGATGTGATTTTGTCCTAATGGTCACAAGATGGCTGCTCTTTCTCCAGGTATCACAGCTATATTCCAAGAAAGAAAAAAAGAACAAGAAATTAAAAAAAAAAACTCCTGTTTGACAATTTTTTTATTAGATTTTTATTATCAGTTTCTATTTTGTGAAGGGGACATGGAGGGCAGATATCTGTTTTAAAGATTTCCATTTTCCTGTCATTGGGGTCAATGACTCAAACTGAGTCATACTGTGACTCAGAGAGTCACGTAATAAGTGATCAGTTTTTTCCTTTTGTTTGCTTTTCACCCTTTGTAATGGAAGACAACAAGAGAGAAGAGAAGATGATGATGAATGATTTTGGTGTGGCCAGTACAAATTGTCTGCCACAGGGCTTGAATCATGAAATGAGAGACACTTCTGGGATCCCAAGAGAGTGAATTAAGGTTCCTAATATTTGTATGGATTGAATTTGATTTCAAGTAAGTTTGGGTACTATCTCAAATGTCGATTTTAACAAACACATTTTTAAAGTTTCTATTATCTGTTCTGCTTTCATATCTCATTTTCATATTTATTTTACTAATATGATGCATGATCCTTGAAGAATGCTGTACAAGTCAATTTTTTTCCACTATCATTAGTACAGTGACTATCCTGAGCAGATATTTGATGAATTTTTAAATGTGTGAATGGAAAAGCAAAAGGAAAAAGGAAAAGCACTTGAGGTTATTTTTGAAGGCACATATCCATTAAAATCATCCATTAAAACCAGTGTGTAATGATCAGAAGGCAGAGATGAATAAATGGCAGTAAACATGAGGCAGCTATGCAAAGGTAATAGAGTCAGATAAGAGAGAAGTATAAGAATTATTAGTATCAATGAGTATTTGGGATTTCTGCTCCATTGAAAAAAATAAATGAAAGTATCTGCTTCTCACCAAGATGGACTAAGAGAGACCATGTTATTGTCCCATCTTCAAGGACCAAAAAATAAAATGAAATAAAATTATGAAGCCACAATTTAAAAGACGCTGGATGTCAGATAATGAAGAGAATGAATCCCTGAGATACGAGAAATTTACGAGGCAAGCACTAGGATTATCATTACCCCAGCTGGCTGCCCTGAGAGGGTAATTTGTGGCATTGGAAATTGAGGTAGAGCCTGGAAGATTTCTGGAGATGAAGAGACGGAGCTGGTATCTGATGACGAATAAGGGAGCTCAAGTTCATAGGGAAATACTAAGAGAAAAGACGTCCCTGGAGACATGAACAGGGCCCTGTGAAGTGGTGAATGGAGAATGGATCAGCACATGTGTCTGGAGAACCCACCTGAGGCTGAGGAGGGGATTGCCCAGAAGAACTGGTGCATTAAGTAGAAACCTCAAAAAGGTTTTGCTTCAATCTTGGGAAAGAATTTATTGTAGACCGGGGACTTCTACCGTCCCACCTAAAAGATAATTAAAGCAAGACCCAAATGGATTAAATTATTTCCAAATAACTTAATTGCATCACAGACCAATACTCAAAATGTATGGGAAAACCAAAAAATATCTATTATTGAACAAGGTGACTTTGCGATGGCTGCCATCCAAACAAAGATGACCAGGCATGAAAAGAAACAGGAAAACACAGACCACGCCAAGAAGAAAAATCATTCAGTCCACAGACTTGATCTGGCAGAGTTAGGATTAATAGATAAAATTAATAGATTAATAGCACTAAAACAGCTATTAAAAATTCATACATCCAGACAGTTAAAGATGTGGACGATATTTAAAAAGACACAAATTACTAAAAATTAAAGGTTTTCTACAAGGAAGATGCTACGATCTTCATATTAAGACAAAACTGGAGCTTAGAAAAATGAAGATGGGGCAGGTCTGGGAAGCAGCTGAGGCAGGATTAAATCCAGAGCCCTGCCTGTAACCACCTGTGTGTAGTGCCCTGAGCATTCCCGCTAATGCCAAGGGATCATGTGGGGAAGGAGGATGGTGAACCAAGGTAAAAAGTCCAAGAACTATACAAAGGCATGAACTTTACAAGCTGAAAAGCTTCGACTGATGCCTAGTGTAATCCAAGAGTCATGTTTTAATAACAGTCTGAGTATATCATCAAAGGATAGCAAGTTAAAATCTGAGTCCAAATTGTAGCTTTATCACTCTCAAGTGACGCTGAGAAAAATCACTTGTCCCCTCTAAGCCTGTTAATGCAGGGGTCAAATGAGAATGATATCTGAGTTCACTATTTCTAAGCATCTGTGCATATGACAGAGTAATCACAGAGTAAAGCACTTAACACACAGCCTAGCTATAGTGTGCTTGGGGGGCGCTTGATGAGGTGGCTGTGATAATTATGTAGTGACAGCAGGTGCCGAGGATTTGATGTAGCTCACTGGGCTGTGCACAGAAGGCCACATCTGACTCCTGGGTGAAGAGAGGGGGTAGGTGGTAAGAAAATGATCCAAACACTCAGATGTCACAAAGAATTTGTCATTTCTGATACGTTTCAGCCCAAGCAGCAAAATGTCATAAAATGTGAAACTTCATTTTTACTCTTTGCTTCCACTCCCCTCACTGCAGCATCTTCTTAACGCAGC
Source organism: Loris lydekkerianus (assembly GCA_963574355.1). Classification (NCBI taxonomy): domain Eukaryota; kingdom Metazoa; phylum Chordata; class Mammalia; order Primates; family Lorisidae; genus Loris; species Loris lydekkerianus. Next base: position 32,901 of record CAUYPK010047613.1, read on the forward strand.
AGACAGGCCTCCTCAATAAAAGGCAAATCTATTTGGAGTCTTTCACAGCCGGCCCGCTTCAGATCCAACCCTCTTCTCGCTCATGCAAAATGTTGCACCCTTGATTTCTAAAGCCCCGGCTGGAGAAAGAGCCATCCAAACTAGCAAATTGCTTTCAACTCCTTTGTTTCCAAAACTAGAAGAATTTTCTCATGGAGGTCTTGAAAGATACCAATCAGCAAACACCCCCAGACATGAGAGATTTGCTCACCCTTGAGCACTGTTCTCCCCTCCCTCTGTCTTATGGCTCTTCTGGTCTGGAAGGAAGCATCCATCTGTCACGATGTCAAGAACACACACGCAAATCCACGCAGCACACAGGCTGCTCATTTTCCTGCCCCTGCAGCTATTCTCTGCCACCCTGGCCTCTGCCCATCTTAGCACATTTAGCTTTCACATGGCCAAGCATACATATTAATTCATATCAAATCATTCTGGCTCCCATGGGCCTTGTTTGTTTTGTTTGTTTTAGAAAGAAAAGTCTGGCAATTGAGGCTGTCTTTCCTACCTTATAAGAACATTCACTCCTTTGGGTATCAAATCTGGTGGCAGCTGGAGAATCCACCTGCCCCATTAGCATGATGTCAGGATCACATGTTAAGGTAGGGCACTGGTTTGAAGGCTTTTACAGGGATTCTTTTATTTAATATTCATCACAACCTTGGTTCCTAATGTCTTTAGCTAACTTTTTAGATTGAAGCTATGGTCCGTCAGAGTGGGAATTTGAATTCTGGCTCCCTGCAGAGAGTGCCCTTGAACCATTCCACCATCCTTAGATCAGCTGTCTCATGCAGAGATTCTGGGATGAGGATTTTTGAGCAAGAGACGAATTAAGGACGTGCTTCCAAGACAAGGGAAATGGAGAATCAGGAAGAAGTAGGAAGGAGACAGGCTAGGCTGGGCTGCCAGGCCAGGCTGCAGGCTGATTCTGAGGAGGGGCACTGAAGGGAAGCTTACACCTCAGAGATTTCCTCACTGAGAAAAAACAAACCAGGCTTTCTCCTGCCCAGACCGGCCGTCACCGGCAACATGCCAGTGAAGAGAGGTGCGTACACTCCCAGGTGCTTGAGCCTCTCTGTTTATAGAAAGTTGATCTGGTGGCCTGAAGTTACTCTTCATGAGGAAATAGCAGGGGCAGGCTTCAGAAGCCAGAGACATCCAGGGAGAGCTGAGGGCAGTATCAGGTATGATTCTTCCTGCAGAAGCTACTATACCAAAGAAGGAAAAATCACTCCAAGGCTAATTGAACAACAGAAAGCACCATTCTTGGAGGCCATTGGCTGGGGAACATCTTTGTATCAGAAACCCCTGTGCATGGCAGTGACAAGAGGAGCCCCACACCCCGAGCTTGCTGACAGCACACCACGTGTGCTAGTGAATGCTGTGCCTTGCACATTCTGCTTTAGTAGTAAAGCATTATTTTCAAATATGGTCCCTGACATGCACGTGCACTTATACAGACACATTTAGACTCAAAGGAACATGCAGGTGTGTGGACACACATATGTGGGCACACACCTGTGTAGATATCTCAGGAGGGGGCCAGTGTGCTCTGGATGGTGCAGAAGTGATGGGCTCATATTAGAAGAAAGACTCTGGAACGCTGTCCCTCCCCCCCCTCCTTCCTTACCCCTTTCCACTTGGCAAATGGCCAATAACCCTTCAGGGCCTGATGGAATATCTCGCTGTCCATGAAGTCCTGACCACCCCCATCCCCCAGGAAATAATGATTCACCCCTTATCTCTGCCCAGCACTTTTCTTTGTTTCCTTTTTTTGTTTTAATTTCAGATTAATACGAGGGTAAAAATGTTCAAGTTACATTGTTTTCATCTCTAAGGTAAAGTTCAAGTTGTAGTTGAGGCCTTCTCCCATTACCTACCTCAGAAAATGCAAGTTCCATCCCATTGGCCCAATCCAGCCCCAAATATGTTCTCTTTGCCCAGAAAATTCTATACTATCTCGTTTCCTTCAGAAGAACAAAGCCTTTTTACTCTTTACTGCCTTTCTTAGCTGCCCAATGCCTGTGTGCATTTAAGTTGGCTGCTTCTCATTTATATATAGATCTCCCCTGTTAGACTGGGGCTTTGAAATATTAATAGTAAGGAGCTTCACCATATTTAGGTTTTATGTTCTAAGTAACCAACACAGGGAAGGAATTTCAGTAGATAGACAAGAGAATTTTTATGTGAATTTTTAAATAATTTATCAGAACCCATAATTTTATTTATTCTTTCAGTTATTATAGGTCTGCTAGCTTTGTACTGTCCTCTCTAAAATCCATCTTGTTGCAAATCCTGATAATGACTAATGCATTTCAACCACTGCTCACTGTGTAAGTTAAAAATATTTAGTACATGAGCACTGGAAGAAGCTCAATTCAGAGATCATAGTTCATGCCAAACCATTTCCAGAGACTTGAAATGTGTTCTAAACCAGGGTGGCCTTTTAGTCACTGGACATGGGTCATATAACTTATTTCCATTGTAGCAAAAGAACAAAATGGCTCGACTACCTCTCTTTGACCCTCTCGTGAGTATATGTGTGTTTATGAATGGCTGTACATGCATGTGTGTGTATTTGTCCACATGTGTTTGTGAGTGTGTGTGTTTATGAATGGCTGTACATGCATGTGCGTGTATTTGTACACATCTGTTTGTGGGTGTTACTAAAATCGAGGAGAATGTTGTCCTGGATGATGTTGAGACTATTATCTGGAGAATGGAATCTTGGGATAGGAAAATGGAGATGATAGTGAAAAAGTAATTTTGTTTCTTACTTTGTTACTGTACTTTCTTCTTCACAAAGCTATCGATGTTTACTTAGTCTAAAGAAAAAAATAGTTAATAAAAACAATATTTTCCCCTATATTAATATCTAGAAAGTCTCTCCTTCCCATTTTAGCCCCATGAACCTTGAAAGATAGAGGCTAGTGTCAGAATTTACTAGAAGTCTTTAGGGTTAGAATAATATGCAATGCTTAAAAGGAACATCTTTTTAAATTTTTTTTTTTATTTTTTGAGACAGAGTCTCTCTCCTTTACTCAGGCTAAAGTGTCATGGGATCAGCCTAGCTTAGCACAACGTCTAACTCCTGGGATCTAATGATCCTCCTGCTTCAACCTTCCAAGTAGCTGAGACTACAGGTGCCCATAATATCACCCAACTAATTTTTCTATCTTTAGTAGAGATGAGGCCTCACTCTTGCTCTGGTTGTCTCCAACTCCTAAGCTCAAGCCATCTGGCCACCTCAGCCTCAGAGTGCTGGGATTATAAGCATGAGCCACCATGCACATCCAGAAACATCTTTTTTTTTTCTTTTTTCTGGCTACAAAGATGACCCTCCTGACAATTCAGGACTATCATTTATTTTTTACATTCCATACTCTTCCATTTTCACAAAAACTAGAATGCTCTTATATTTAAATAAAATTTTTTTTTTTTTGAGACAGAGTCTTAGTATGTTGTAGAGTGCTGTGGCGTCACAGCTCACAGCAACAAACTCTTGGGCTCAAGTGATTCTCTTGCCTCAGCCTCCCAAGTAGCTGGGACTACAGGCACCTGCCATACGCCCAGCTATTTTTTGTTGCAGTTGTCATTGTTGGTTAGCTGGCCCGGGCCAGGTTCGACTGGCACCTTAACCACTGTGCTACAGGTGATGAGCCTAAATAAATAATTTCAAAAGTTGAAAAAACACCCAGGTGTCCTATATCAATGACTAGCTGTAATCTCTGTCCCATTTTTAGCACCATATTAAAGCCTACTAGCAGATGCTGATATTAGCATGACGCACCATGCTGCCTCTGTAAACTTCTTTGTCGTTTCTGCACAAGAGCTGTGCTCCTGTATACAGGGAAAACCCACTCAGGCTTCTGGGGTGTGGTGGGTTTTTTTTATTAGATCATAACTGCGTACATTACTGCATTTATGGGGTACAATGTGCTGATTTTATATACCATTTGGAATGTTTACATCCAAACTAGTTAACATAGCTTTCACCTCAATTTTTTAGTTATTGTGATTAGACATTTACACTTTACTATTAATATATTTGACATATACCCTTGAATATGCACAGTAGGTGAGGTCCCAATTGGCTCCACCAATTACACTCCGGCCACCTGTCCTGCCATTCAACCAAGACTTGTATTTTCAATAAATAAAAGCTTGTTGAAGTCATTTAGAAAAGAAAGGTGTTGAAGTCATTTAGAAAAGAAAGGTGAAAAAGAAACTTGATACTAATAATCATGTGAATGTAATTAAGTGTGTGGATTTCAAACGTGAAATGTTGTAAGATTCTATTATTCCTTTCCTCTCTGTCTGCTCTTGAGAGAGATTATTTAATGTAGTCACTAATATCCCAGGAATTTATCTCTGCTCATTTCCCAGTGAATGAGTTCTATCAACTCCACACTTGATGCTTTTGGTTTTATTTCATCTTTCCACTAAACTCCAAAGGTAAAAGATAATTTAGTTCAAAGAAATACGGAGTGATCCTTTTGATAAGTAGCACATCAGCATGGCATACTTTTAGACCCCCAATACGAGAACACAGGCACAGACCTATTAGACGCTTCCCTGTCCATTTCCATAAATCATCCTCTTCCAACCCATTAGCCTTTGTGATCAGATGCAGTGACGCTTGCGTTTGGAAAGAAACATATTTGCATAGGTCTACAAATGCAAGGCCTATAAAATAAGCCAAATATCGAAGAGAATGCTGCTCACAATAATATGGGAGGGTTGTTCAAATGAAGTTGAGTCCACCAGGGTTGTAAGTCAGTCTGTCATGAACATTGTGACTGTGTAACTTCTCTTTCAGTACCACGTCCCCCTCAGCACTGTCTGCAGCTAACACAGCCAAGGGAAGAGGAAAAGGGGTAGAGGAATGGGTGGGGGGCCTCTCCCAACAAGGTGACAGCCTGGAAGGCCCGTGTTTGCTCAACTAGAAGATACTCTAAATTCCTTTCTCCTTCTCTTTGCTGAAATGGAATGTGCTCTCAACATGCCTAGGGAGCACAACTTGGTTTAAAATGAAGTGACTTCACCTGCACCGTGCAGGTGAAGTTTACTAAATGTAGAGTATAAGGGTTTGAACACAATAATTAAGAAAATGCCATGAAGGCTATTTTAACCAGTTGGGTGAAAATATTTCAGACTGTATATGGAACCAGCACATTGTACCTCATGATTGCATTATTGTACACAGCTACGATTTAATGAAAATAAATAAATAAATAAATAAATAAATAAATAAATAAATAAAATAACATTCATGCAGGGGCAAGTTAGGAATGAGACCTTCAGATAAGGGGCAGGCTTGGCCTTGGGGGGACCCCTGCCTTCCCATCTCTGCCTGCCCTTTGTTTCCCATTGCTGGTGTGAAGGGTGACTGTGAAGGGTGACTGTCTGGAGACATTAGCCCCGGACACCTAACAAGTGCTCTGTAAATGGTACCTGTTATTGTCCTGGTTTGCAGAACTGTAATCTGCATTTCCCTAACTGGCAAGTGTCCAGGGTGTAGTTGAAAATCTTCAGGGATTTTTGGCTATGATGGCCACTGATAAATCCCCTATTTCACAGACAAGTAAAGCTGAAGTTCAGGGCAGAGCCGTGCATCTGACAGTGACTCAGCAGTGCTCAAGCCTCATTTTTTAGCCCTAAAACCACATGAGCTACTTGCATCAGCCACAGCAAGGATAGGCTGAGCCCCAGGCTTCCCAGCCCAGAATGTCTCCACATGTGCAAATCTGAAAACTAAGGAGCAACAGGTGAGGAGAGTCCTTCTGGAAGCAGCCGGAAAATAAACTGATTCTCTTAAACCTTAGAAAACCTGAACCCGTTACATGGAGACCACTTTCAAAGCCACAAAATGAGGGTCATGGCTTGGGTATATGGAACAGATGTGTTTTCATTCTCGGCAAGTGGTATATTCTTAACTTTTTAATACTGAACATTCACACACTTTCAAAAGTAGAGAGAATGGCATGATCCACCATTTTTACCTGAAGGAATTATCAGCTGTTAGCCAATTGCCTCATGGAATTTTCTCAAACCGTATTAATTGGCAAATGTTTGATTCCGAAACAACAAAGCCATGGGAGCAATTACACATAGGTTTCCTGGAGCCTACAAATGGAGACAGTTTTCCTCTAACTTCCAAGTGTGAAAGCTAAAGCATGTTGTGGTGGGAGCTACTGTGTGTGCTCACTCTGCTGGGGCACCCCACATACGCTCACACCATGCAGGAGAGGAAGCAGAGCTATGCAGAGTGTGAGAGAGGCAGGGGCCATTGGGCAGACAGTCTGCACACAGCAGAGCACAGGCTGCAGGAGACCTAACACTGGCAGCCCCCAACCACACAGCTCCTGTTGTAACAGTCAGGTTTGAGCAAGGCATTCATCTTCCAAACCCACAGGATCTCTAATGTGAATCCATTCAGGGGCAATCACCAAGTCTTACTAGTTTCATTTCTTTAGCGACCCCTTCATTCTGTTCCATAATCTCTGTACTCAGACCCCTACCATAAATTCAAGCCCCCACCATCTCTTACATAAACCATTGCAAAGGCCTTCCAATAGGTCTTTCTGCCTCTGCTTTTCAGCACTCCAGTCTTCCCTGCAGGGTACAATCTGCACCTAAGTGTCGTGAAATCCAAGCCCCTCAGTATGGATCTAGATAGAATAGCCCAACCTTTGCCCACCCAGCAGGTCCATCCGAGGTTACCTCTCAACACGGTGCTCTGAGTTTCTGCTTGCCCTCAGCTCTGAGCCTCTGCCTGGGCTCTTCCCACTGACCACATAGCTTTTCTCTTACCCAACATATACTGGTCTCTGTGGGCAAGTCACTCTCTGGTCCACCTAACCTAACTCTGGGGCCTAGAGGCCCCCAGGCTGTTTGCTTCTATACCATCCTCATATAACACACACCACCTTTTATTCTATTACTTATTTCATATTCTGCAGGAAAAGACAATACTTGCACCCAGGGCAATTCCCTATCCAGAGTTTATACCTCTGGACTGTGGTCACCAATGAATCCCCTGGCTGCAGACTAGTCGTGGAGGAGATAAGTAGCAGGCAAGGGAGCAAAGTTCATCTGTATTTATAGCTGCTTCCCTGTACAGCTCTCCTGTCCCATCAGCGGTGACATTAGATTCTCAAAGGAACCTGAACCCTACAGTAGACTACATGTGCGAGGGATCTTGGCTGGACACTCCTTATGAGCATGTAATGTCCCTCTTTTCTAATCTATGGAAAATTTGTCTTCCATGAAACTGATCCCTGGGGAAAAAAGCTTGAGGACCGCTGACCACTAGAGTATCAGTTGAAAGACTGAAAGAATAAATGCCCCCAAATCAATGTTCTTCCCTCTGTAACACAATTCACCTCTGGTCAATCAAATTGCTATTCCTGGATTTTACATTTTTTAATGTAGTTTTTTCAATTTTGACCTTAAAACATATTACCTCAGACTGTTAAAAATGTATGATCTGGACAGTTTTAGAGAACATACTCAAGAGCTTGGTTGATTTTTTGCCAGATAATTATATATCATTATTTTTTATTCAGCATAGATACTTCTTCCAGAAGAATAATGACTTCCTTCAAGCAATCAAATTTACTTTTAAGCAAAAAATACCATGGGGCTGCTGAGTCATATAATTAAATTATGTGTGCTTTAATTGAGTTTCTATGGAAAAAAATCAAGAAGGTTAAATAAACAACAAAATGTTAATAGTAGATACTTCTGAGGGTGAATTGTAAAAGTGGGCAATTTCGCATCTTTTTAAAATTTTTACTTTAACAAAGAATTTTTGAAGATGAAGTGTAGGGGTTACTTAAACATCCACCAAAAAGAAAAGGTTTTGCTATTAGTATAAAATAATATGATGCAAACTTTTATGCACATAAAAAAGCAATATCATCTATTCTTCCCAAAGGATTTATGAAAAAAATACATAAATTTCCTCATTGCCATTATAATTCTCAGTAAACTGTTGATGAGCCTGTGGCTCATGCTTGTAATCCAGAACTTTGGGAGGGGGGAAGATCACTTAAAGTTCTGAGTTTAAGAAAAGTCAAAGGCTATATTTTAGGTGATTTTTTAAATCCCCAGAAAATGGACATATAAGGGAACTTTCTTAAAGCAGGGATTTGCAGACTGCCTGTATGAATCAAGTGGCACATGGCCTGATTCTGAACTAACAATGTTTTTCTTTTTAATTTTTTAAAAATGGTTATTAAAAAATAAAATAATGGAGAAGATGGCATGATAAAAGGTCTAGGAGACCCACAAAATCTGAAATATTTAATACCTTTCCATTAATGGGGAAAGTTTGTGATTTTTGCAATAAAGGATATCTATAGAAGTGTATCAAATATTATACCTAGAAGTCACATGTTGAAATCTATCTTCTGGAATTTAGAAATGGCATGAGCTTCCCATTATCACTATTTCTATTCAACATTAAAGACTAGTCAGTAAACAAGGCAAGGAAAAATAGAAGACATAGAAATATAAAAGAACAAATCAATATATTGTTTTTATATAGGATGAATATATACATATATACACACATGTACATATGCACATGCATACAAAAATGTGAAAAATCTATAATAATCTTCAGAAAAGCTATTAGAACTAAAGAGTAAATTTGGCAAGTTTGCCAGTTTCCAAATCAATACAGAAACAAAAATCAACTAATTTTTTATTTACCAGCAGTATATGAATTGTTATTAATAATTTTTAAATGCAATTTACAACAGCTTTGAAACATTAATTTCTAGGAACAAAACCGAAGGAAGATATGCAAGACTGTTAAAATAAAAATGATTTAAAAATTACTCAGAGAAACTTTTAAAGAAACGCATAAATGGGTATACAATATTCATAGATTGGAAAAATTGATGGTGCAAAAAGTCAGTTTCGCTAAATTTATCTCTAGAGTCAATACACACTAAATCAAAATCTCAACAAGTATTTTTAATAAAAATATATGTATTTATTCTAAAATGTACCTAGATACTTAAAAGGTAATAATAACAATAATCTTGAAGATGTAATACAAAGCTGCAAAAATATGTTGGCAGATATCAAGACTCTGTTAATGTTATGCTAATTAAGACAGTGTGATGTGGGTGCACGATGAACAAATAGACCAAGGGAATAAAGTAGAGAGTGCAGACATCTACCCACACCTAATGGGTACTCAATTTATGGTATATCTGTCAAGGCACAGAAGTAGAGAAAGGTGAATTTTTTTTTTTTAATAAATAATGCTGGATCTACTAGATACACATGTAATAATTAATCATTTCTCTATTGTAGATCTATAGTAAATATCAAACAAATTAACTTTCTAGAAGAAAACATAGAATAATATCTCCATGACTGCAATAAACAAAGATATCTAAAACATGATACAGGAAGCAGTGACTATAAAGTTAAGTATTTATAAATTCAACTATATTAGAGTCTAAAGGGAAGCCACTAAGTGGGAGAAATTATTTTCAACATACATATATTCATCAAATGGCTCATATCCACAATATACAAAGAATTCTAAAATCAATAAGAAAATGACATAGAACCCAATAGGGGATAAAAAGGAAATAAATGTGAATTGTCACTTTGCAAAAGGTATCCAAAATCTCCTAGAAATATATCAGAATGTGCATGTGTTCAGTAATTGCCAGGGCAGTGAATGTTAAAATGTCAATGAGTAATCACCACACATTTACCTCAAAGGCCAACATTCAAAAGCTCGACAATGTACTAATGTGTTGCTAAAGATGTCGAGCAGCTAGAACACTAATGAGCTGATGGAAGTACAAGTTGTTTTCACTACTCTAGACAAGTATTTAAGCCTAATGTCCTCCAGGTGAATTCTGCACATCCTATGACCAAGCAATTTCATCCTTCAATCTATACTCAGCAAAAATGCATATGCAAGACCACCAAAGGACGTTCAGGATAGCCATGGCAGCATTGTTTAGAAGATCCCCAAATTGGAAACGGCAACAATAGAATGGATAAATCAACAATAGAAAGGATAAATACAGATTGGTATATTCATGCAACCATAGCTCTATGTGATAAAAATAAATGAGTTAATGTCACACCCACCTACTTGAAAGATTCTCCCTACAATTCTCCTTACAATTCACTCTACAATTTTGAATGTAGGCATCTACTTGCAAAATACTTCATTTTTCAATGATTTTGTGTTTGTCTAACGGCAAAGTTAGAAAAACTCTTTTTCCTGTGTTGGGATAATGATTATCTCTGGGGAGAAGGAGACCAGTTATTGAAAAAGTTTGCTATGGTGCCTTCTGGATGCTTCTAAATCCTCGTTTCTTGACCTTGGTGGTGGTGTGCTTCTATTCACTTTGCACTAATTCCAGGCATGATGCACTAATGATTTCTGTGTGCACATGTGTTTGTTTTTAATTTGTTTTGCACACACAATGACAATGAGATAATTATGATTTGTTAAAGCAAAAGATTAAAAATTATAAGCATATCATCTACCCTATAGTGATAAAAAAAAAAGTACTAAAAATATTGGTAGAAAAATTACTACCAAACTAGTGCTCTGTATCCTAGGACCACTCTATAAAAACCCAAAGTTTTGTTATTGTTTTTTTAAATTTTACTATATGCAAATTTTATTTTATTTTTTTAAATTATTTATTTTTATTGTTAAACCATAGCTGTGTACATTAGTGCAATCAAGGGGTACAATGTGCTGGTTTCAGATACAATCTGAAATATTCTCATCAAACTGTTTAACATAGCCTTCATGGCATTTTCTTAGTTACTATATGTAGGCATTTGTATTCTGCATTTAGTAAGTTTCACCTGTATCCATTCTAAGATGCACATAGGTGTGGCCCCACCTATTACCCTCCCTCCACCATAACCTCCCCCCTCCCTTCCCCTTCCTTGACCCTTTCCCCATAGTCTTGTGCTATAGTTGGGTTATAGCCTTCATGTGAAAGCTATAATTTAGCTTCATAGTAGAGCTGAGTACATTGGATACTTTTTCTTCCATTCCTGAGATACTTTGCTAAGAAGAATAGGTTCCAGCTCCATCCATGTAAACATGAAAGAGGTAACATCTCCATCTTTCTTTAAGGCTGCATAATATTCCATGGTATACATGTACCACAATTTGCTAGTCCATTCATAGATTAGGAACCAGGCAAGGTTGCCCATTGTCTCCACTGCTCTTTAACATTGTAATGAAAGTTTTAGCCATTGCAATTAGGGAAGAAAAGGCGATCAAGGGTATCCACATAGGGTCAGAAGAGATCAAACTTTCACTCTTCGCAGATGATATGATTGTATAAAACTTTTAGAAGTGATCAAGGAATAAAACTTTTAGAAGTGATCAAGGAATACAGCAATGTCTCAGGCTACAAAATCAACACCCATAAATCTGTAGCCTTTATATATACCAACAATAACCAAGCTGAAAAAACAGTCAAGGACTCTATTCCTTTCACAGTAGTGCCAAAGACGATGAAATATTTGGGAGTATACCTAACAAAGGATGTGAAAGATCTCTACAAAGAGAACTATGAAACTTTAAGAAAAGAAATAGCTGAAGATGTTAACAGATGGAAAAACATACCATGCTCATGGCCAGGAAGAATCAACATTGTTAAAATGTCCATACTGCCCCA
>CAUYPK010047614.1:0-22704 GCA_963574355.1 Loris lydekkerianus
GGTCCTGAAAGACTCACTGTACTAAATAAATTGGCCTTCTCTGGACACATCTCTTTGGCAACAGAAAGAAGGCATTCTTTAACAAATTCTCCCTCCACGAATGGTCTGCCAGTGCATGCTATTAGCTTGGCAACTTGAAAACTTGCTTGCAGTGATGAAGTATTTAGTTGTTTCTGCTTCACAAAAGTATTTTTCTGAGTTGTCAATGTATATTTCAGTTTTAATATTTTATCTTTTCTCACTTCTCCAACCAATCATATTTATCTTTATGTTGAGTTTGATAGTGTCAACGCAAATTTTGTTCTTTGAACACAGACACTATATTCTGGCATATCAAACACACAACTCTTTCCTTGTACTGCATGAAAAAGTAATCATAAGTTCACTGTTCTTTGAATATCCTACAGTCCGATTCAGTTTTTCTCTTTCTTGATATCATTGTTTCCTAGGGATTCCAAATTGCTATTAGTAAAATACAGATGTATGTGTGTGTGTGTATATATATATAGTGTTCAAACACAATATACCAGCAATAACTTTGTCCACACAGAGACATATAGACTGCACTGCCCATCAATGCAGTCTGATCGGTGCCCATCAATGTAGTCTGATCAGTGTCCATCAATGCAGCCTTGCCAGTCCACATCATTTCAGCCTCGCTGGTGCCCATAAGGTGGAATTCCGCTTTTACCTCAGTCTTACACTGGTGTGGTGCGGGAACAGACACGATTACAGAGCCAGTTCCTCCACCACCTTTCCAGTTCACACTACCCTGTGCGAACTGTACTGCGATCTGTGAACTCGCTCAGGAATCTGATCGCATGGGTCTTCTCACCCATGCGATCAGATCCCACAGCAGGAAAAAAGAAGGCACATATGCCTTTTTTCTTCTGAATCTAATGTGAGTTCAGCCATACAAGCATATGGTGCTCCCCAAATCTCTATAAAAATCTCAGTTGGCTTTTTGTAGAAATTGACAAGGTGAGGAAGAAATAAAAAGACATTTCCTTCCTTCATGCAACTTAAATTATATAAGATAAACATGCTAATAAAAGACCTACTTGAATAAAAGTAGAATTGTGATAAATTTGAGAAGAATGTGATAGAAGGAATTGATATAGTCAGGTGAAGGAAGAAGTGATAATTGAGCTGACATCTAAATAGTTATTAATTTTACATATTTTAAGGACATAATTTTGTTCTGTAATATCTAGTCTTCCATTTCTTCTGCATCTGTAAGCATTTGCTCACTTGTAACTACATCTTATTAGCTTTTAAACATTTTTTAGTTTCTCTCATATAAGAAAAAATCCTTTTCTCTGATTTCACCCTCTTTTCCAACTACTGCCCTCTATCTCCCCAGGGGTTGTCTAAACTTCCTGTTTCCATTTACCCATCCCTCACTCAAGAAAAAAACCAAACTTCCTCTCTATTTAACCTGTTCTGGTCTCTGTGTTAGAGTGATACTACAGAGAAACAGATTTCACCAAGGTTACCAATGATCTTCATGCCCCATGGACACTTTTTAGTCTCCATTTTACTTGAATGTTCTGTGTCATTGGCCATAATTGATAGCTGTCTTCTTAAAATGTTCTCTTAGTTTTCATGCTACTGTACCCTTCTTGTTTTTCTTCTTTTTAAGTCTTTTTTGCTGGCTACTTTTCTAACTATTAAGTGCCATAGTTATTAAGGCTTTGTTCTAGGCTCTTTCCTCTTCCCATCACTCTTAAGGCAAACTTCAGACAATATCTGTAGGTGATTCCCAGATCTATACCTGACTTTATTTCTGAGCTTTGCACCATTATGTTCAGCTGTTTCCCATTTTTCTACTTGATTTGTTGTTTGTTCATTCAAATATGTTTATTTAGAGCTTGTTATTTGCAGGGCATTGTGCTGGTGCTGGGAGTGCCTTATATGTCTCCAAAGTAATATGATCAAAACAATTCATTATTTATACTCATCGCCAAAAACAAGCAAGCGAATAAGCAAGCAAGCAAACAAACAAAAACAGCAAGACCTTCTCTACGTCCGTTGTTGCCATTCAACTATCAAAATCCATCTCATTGTTCTATCTTGAAACCTTGGGATCAGTCTGAACTCCTTCCTATATCTGAGTACTTCAAGTATCTTCATTCAATCCAGTTTAGTTTAATCAATGTAATTTAATTTAATGCAGTTTTATTAAGGTCTGGCCATTCTACCTTCTCTGTACCTTTCCAGAGCATCCATTCCCTATCCCCTCCCTTTTTTACTGCTAATACCCTACCAAGCCACCATCACTTGACTCCTGCAGTAGTTTCTAATTAGTCTTAACTGCATTCAGTTTTGACCACCATTTGGCAATTTGCCATATGATTGCAAGCATGATTTTTTAAAAAGTGGTCCTTAATTCTTCAGTCCCAGTTTTTTAATCTGTAAAATTAGGGTAATAATAGCCTTTCTATCATAAGATTATTGTGAGGATGAAAAGAATTATTATATATTACTATATATAAAATATTTAGAATCGTGCCTGGTACTAAATCCTCAGTCAATTGTTAATGAGACCTTGTACAGTGTTATGTTAACTCAAGAAAAAAGTCTGATTAAGACAGAAAGAGGGTTTAATAATAGATTTGAATGTAGTAATTATTATCATGTTTATACTTAATTGTGTTATAAATGTTTACACTAAAAATCTATAGCTCTTCTAATATGCGACCTTATTATATGCAATTTTTTTCTTAATTAAAAGGCTAAGAAGCACCAGGCCTTCCTAGTAGAAACATGTGAAAATAATGTGAAAGAATTGGAATCGATCTTGGACAGCTTTACTGTGTCGGGCCAGTGGACATCAGGTTAGTTGAAGGTATAAAATGACAGATGCATCTGTCAATGTTCCAAAGTCACTACATTTTGGGAATTCTGCAGATGCCTCTCAGAGTCCCTCATCTCAACATGTTTTGATTTGATGACATGATAAGAGCGGTTCTCACAGCAGTCAGTTGGCCTAGCTGGCTGAGAAAGGGTGACGGAATGTGGACCTGCTGTTGTCCTCCCAGAACTTGATTTACAAATGTTGGGGTCTGTATGATTGGACAGACAAGGGCTCACTTGCTGTGTTCTGAATCCAACTGAGAAAAAAGTCCTTACAGTATACCTGCAAGGGGAACAGATGTTTCAATCAAACTGAGCCAAATTCTGAGGCAACCTTCAACAACTCAAAGGTCATTCATTTAAAAGGTTATGTAGAACACAGGCTGTAACATAGTACATATCCCATGCTTTCTAAGCTGGTTTTCTCCTTAATTTCTTACTACCATGTGTGTATATGTATGTATATATTTACACTTTATTGATAAGAATGCTTAGGTAAAATTTTTTGGTTCTAGTATTAGTCCACTTAATATAACAAAGAGCTATAAAATCATGTTAGTGAACATATTTTGGGAACTAGCAAAAGCATTAATTTGCTAATGGATTCTGTTTATTATTTCCACTTTCTTAATTTTTTTGTTTATGTCATTATATGTACTATAGCAGCTTTGACATAAATACTTTTACTTTTCTACCTCAGTTTTCTTTTTCAATGCATTTAGCTTAAAATTATTTAGTTGTCTTCTGATACAATCATATTCTTTAAAAGGCAAATAAAGTTAAATTTCTTATACTTTAAAATTAATCTGAAGGACTCTGTTTTTAATATTTTTTTAAGGAATCAAACAGTAATATGGAAAATGATTTCTTTAGAAAATTCATAACTTCAGGAAAGATGTTTTTGAAAAAAAGAAGGATCTGATCAAGACTAATACTTTACCTTATGGGGTCTTGAGATTTCTTAGTTGGTGTATTATTAGAAATTTAGTATGCTTTGCTATCATCTCTGTTTTTTAGTCTGTATGTTTTTAGTTGTAATTTTATGTAATTAATGTGTTACTTTGTTTTTATTTGAACTTTACCCTAAAGTGTTTATTTTTTGGTTTGTTACTATAGACAAATCAAAATGTATAATAAAAATGACATAAAGAGAGGTTTAGGTATCCAGCTTTCAATTGCATTTAATAGACTTTGGAGGATTAAATTTTCCTTTGCAGGGTGGTGCCTGTAGCTCAAGCGGCTAAAGTGCCAGCCACGTACACCAGAGCTGGCGGGTTTGAATCTGGCCTGGGCCTGACAAATAATGACAACTACAACCAAAAAATAGCCAGGTGTTGTGAGCATTTGTAGTCCCAGCTACTTGGGAGGCTGAGGCAAGAGAATGGCTTAAGCCCAGGAGTTGGAGGTTGCTATGAGCTGTGATGCCACGGCACTGTACCCAGGGCGATAGCTTAAGGCTCTGTCTCAAAACAAAATTTTTTTTTCCTTTGCAATGGTACTTTTTTATTATTGAGATGTATCAATGTTGTTTAATGTTGTCTTTAAAAATACTGGCATAGCATGTCATGTGCTTCAATATTATCTTAAATATTTCTTCAGGGTTGTATTAGAAAAGTAAAGGTTAATGAGGTTGCATCTCCTTTGAGTTTTAAAATGAAGTAGTTGATATTAAAGTAACTTATAAGTTATTACTGGGCTGATAGAAAAAATTATCTTCTATTAAATTTTTAATCTTTTAGTAACCATCCTTTTTCACCTTCCTAATTTCCCTATACATGTACAATCTATTACAAAGAAAGTGTTTCTAGAGAAGGAGTATGTCCTGAATTAGTGATTTTTGAATTTTTATAGAGTGGTCTTTGTTTCCATATTGTGTTGGTTATTTACTCTTTTATATGCTGCTCCTCCCACCCACCCCCTGTTCTCCTCTGCTCTCTGTTTTTGACTTGTGTGTTGGGAGGTTGACTTCTATGGATCTGAGATTCTTTGTTTTCTTGCTGGTTGGGTTTGGACAATAGGTACATTGGCAGGAGATTAAGAAGGTGAGATAAAAAAGAAGACAGTATTTATTTCCATTGCTGCTTCTTCTCCTGTGCTTTCCTGGCAGTGGCTTTATTTTTTAATAGCTTCTGCCAATGGTTCCTGTTCATGGTTATGGCTCTTACTGGACTATGGTGACACTATTACCTTCAGTTGGCCTTTTATCCAAAGGCATGGTATTGGTTTTCTACTGTTGCTTATTCTTGGTGCCTCATCATGTATTATTGAGTCTGTTAACCTATCCACATTTCTGTATTCTCTTTACTAAATTCTCTTTTGATAAAGCTTTCTGAGTATTCTGTTTTCCTGCTGGTACCCTTATTGGGACCTGGTTTCATTCTTACTCTTGACTTCCATGAAATGGCATTATAGCATTGTTTTATTTTATTGTTTCAGGTTAATTTGGGAGTACAAAGTATTAGGTTACAATGTTTGCATTTTATAGATAGAATCCTTCTTACAATTGTATCCCACTCTAACACTGTCTGTTGTTGTGATAGACTTTCTTCTTGGTTATGCCAGCTCAGATTAGGGGTTTTTACATAATTTAGAAGGATGTAACTAATAAAATCTAGTGCCAAATTGTTCATTGAAGAACTTGATCAATTAAGATTGCCTACTGCATAAGGCCTGGCTTAAGTTATACAAAGATGACCAAAGGTTTGTTCTTCCCAAATGAAGTAATTTATAAACTTATCCTAGGCATGTTTGTGTATGTGAGATATATATACATGTATATATACACACAGAATGCCCCCAAATGCATACACATTTTAAGAAATGAAAAAACTGTATTAAAATCATAATGCTCAAGTAATATTTGACTTCTACAATTACAAGCGGTGCACAAATATGACTTGTATTCATCTTTTGTTATAGGTATATATATAATGCTGCGATGGACGTTCACATACAAGTTTTTTGTGTGCATGTATGTTTTCTTTTCTCTTGAATGTATGCCTAGTAGTAGAAGTACTGGGTCATAAGGTAACTCTAAGTAAAATTTAACATTTTGAGGAGTAGAAATTAATAACTTGATCCTAAAATTTATATTATAACTTGTTCTTGAAAAAGAACAAGTTGGAGAACTCATCCTTCCCAATTTCAAAACTTCCTACAAAACTATAGTAATCAAAATTGTATGGCTCAGTACAGTGGCTCACTCCTATAATCCTAGCACTCTGGGAGGCTGAGGTAGGTGGATTGCTTGAGCTTAGCAGTTTGATAAAAATCAACCTGAGAAAGAGGGAGAATTATCTCTACTAAAATTAGAAAAATTAGCTGGATGTCATGGTAGAAACCTGTAGTCCCAGCTACCCAGGAGGCTGAGGCAAGAGAATCACTTGAGCCCAAGAGTTTGAGGTTGCTGTGAGCTATAATGCTGCGGCACTCTGCCCAGGGTAACAGAGTGACATTCTATCTTAAAAAAAAAAAAAAAAAAAAAAAAAATTGTATAGCACTGACGTAAGGATAAACATATAGCTGGTGAAACAGAGTTATAAACCCTTACCTTTGTGGTCAATTGATTTCTTTATGAGTGGCAAGAAAATTCAGTGAGAGAATAATCTTGTGAAGAAATGGTGCTGGGATAACTTAAAAATCCTATGAAATAGAATGAATTTGGAATCCTACCTCATACTACATACAAAAATGAACTCAAAGTGGATTAGCCACCTAAATGTAAGATCTAAACTTCTAATTCTCTTAGAGGAAAACAAACTAATTAATATTCATGACTGTGGTTTAGGCAATGGCTTAGAAACAACACCAAAAACATAAGCAACCAGAGAAAAACACATAATTTAGATTTTAATTTTATCAAAATTAAAAACTATTGTGCTCCAAAGGTCACTATCAAGAAAGAGAAAAGATAATCTACAGAATAGGAGCAAATATTTGCAAATAATATATTTCACCAGGCGTTTGCATTTAGAATGTATAAAAAATTCTTGGAATGTGATAATAAAAAGATAAATAATTTTAAAAATAGCCAAAGGATCTAAATAGACAGTTCTCCAAAGAAGATCTACAAATATCCAAAAAGGACATGAAAAGATGCTTAGCATCATTAGTTATTGGGGAAATGAAAATCAAAACCACAATAAGATTCCATCTCATACTTTCCATGATGGCTATAATCAAAAGGACAGACAATAGCCAAATGTGAATGAGAATGTAGAGAAAGTAGAGCCTTCATACATTGCTGGTGAAACATAAAGTAGTATAGTCACTTGGGAAAACAGTTTAGTGCATTTATTATTGTATATTGTAAGTTCCACAAGGGCAAAGATCTTTTTCTCTTTTATTCATTAATGTATTTTAAGTAGCTAGAAAAATACGAGGTCTGACAAGTTCACAAATTCATCCTAGAAAACATTCTGCATACCTTGTTGTGAATGTCACTATGGTCACCTTTGAAGTACCCCACTTGAGAAGCTATGCACCGATGCCAGCACCTAGTCCATCCTTCAAAGCAATTTTGGAATTCTCTTTAGAATGGCCATCAGAGCTGTTGTATTACCCTTTATATCTTGAATGTCATCAAAATGTCTTTCTTTCAATGTTTCCTATTGAAACATTTGGGGTAAAGGAAAAAGTCATTGGGGAACAGATCAGGTGAGTAGGGATGGTGTTCCAATACAGTTATTTGTTTACCACCTAAAACGCCTTCAAAGACAGTGCTGTGTGAGCTGGTACATTGTTGTGATGCAAGATCCATGAGTGTTGGCCAAGATTTTCAGTTAAGATTTTTCTGTTTCTCTATTGATGTTTACTTGGTCTGCAGTGTTTGTTACAGTCAGCTGATGATTTTGACACATAATTCAATGTTTTGCCAATTTTGCTTGTTACTGGCTGCCCTGACCTCTCTTCATCAGTGCTGCCTTTTCTCCTCTTGAAAATATGTTTATTCCATTTGTACACAGCCATTTTTTATGGCATTATCCCCATAAACATGGACTAACATGTCCCCGATTTTGCTTCTGTTGTCACCAAGTTCAGCAAGAAATTTATGAATGTTTGTTCGTTGCTCCAACATTCTTGCAATGACATACAAAAACACATAATATGAATAAGGAATGTCAGTCAGCAAGACATGACCACAGGTCCACACAAACACAATTGTGAGACACTGATGTACCAAAGTTATAAAATGCTACCAAGTGGTTTGTACAGTGCTACTAATGTAAGCATGCAGTGGCAAGTTCATGAACTTAATTGTGCATACTTGGTACAAAGTAGTCACTCAAAAATATTTGTTGAATATAAATAAAAGGTTGTGGTTGACTTTCATGTTGACTGAGATTCTAAAACCTTCTTCACCTTTTCCTTCCTTGAGGAAATAATTTGTAATACTCCAGAGACATTCTTTTGCTTTCTATCTAGAGAGGCTGAATGACCCTAGGAAATAACAGCAAGTGTGTCTGATGCCTTTAGGCCTGTATATGTCACCTAAGAATTGAGCAATCTCAAGGAATGCTCTTAGGAAAATCCAGAGAACAAATTGGACTTTCCCTTTTTTCTCTCCTCCTTTGCTTCTTGCAAGAAAAGTAACCTCTTGAGAATTTTAACTATCCTTATGAACCCCATGGTTTGTACCTTTAACTCAAGATTCATGGGTTGCTGAGAAGCTAAAGATGGCCACAGAAGCAGCACACAAGTTTCTTTTGGTATCGTTGCTATTTTCTTCTCTTTTACTTCCCTTATTTCCTAATTCACTGAGGTTTACAAGCTGAACTTGTCCTAATTCATCATATTTATAGTTTCAGTTTATGAAGTCCAAGGGAGTGGTATCACTGAGTGCTCAATATTCTATAATGTGATTATTAATAATGCCCCCATGCCTTGTTTATGGACCTTTCTTGGTACAAAGAATGAGGATTAAAGTAAAACCATGTTATTTAACTTTGTGCTAATTGCTACTTATTTCCAAATATCTTTTTTTTTTTTTGTTCTTTTTTGAGACAGTCTTACTCTGCCACCCTGGGAAGAGTGCTGTGGCATCATCATAGCTCATAAGAACCTCAAACTTTTGGACTCCCAGCCAAGCTGGGACTATAGGCACCTGCCACAACATCTGACTAATTTTTATATTTTTAGTAGAGACTGGGGTCTCACTCTTGCTCACTCTGGCCTCCCAGAGTGCTAGGATTACAGGCATGAACTACTATGCCCTGGTTTAAATTTTAAATTGTTTATAAAAAGTATATTATTAAAAAAAGAAAAATTCAAACAATTATAAAAGTTATCCTCTTGTTAAGCTTCACTTCATGCCTACATTGTTACTTATGATTGTAAAACAATCAGGCTTAAAGTGAGAGCTTCCAGGTATCCCCCTATAAAATAGCTCCAGACTTTCATATATTTAAAAGCAC
This sequence comes from Loris lydekkerianus, assembly GCA_963574355.1. NCBI lineage: Eukaryota > Metazoa > Chordata > Mammalia > Primates > Lorisidae > Loris > Loris lydekkerianus. The sequence continues at coordinate 9,270 of CAUYPK010047614.1, forward strand.
AGAAAAGTTGAAAACACTCAGTAATACTGGAAGTCAGATAAAATATTCAGCTAGTTTGGGAGAGAATTAATATACATAGTCAATAAAGCTGAATGAAAAGTAATTAATTCCCTATATGTGTTACTTGACAGTAGATAGACATTTTTTTTTTTTCCCTGTTACTGTCTCATTCCTATTTCAGAAATGGAGGATCTGTATCAACTGTAAAATTGAGTGTGGGTGCTACTTTGGAGGTAGAATATTTTCTTTATCTTTTCTTTCAACTTCTGTCCAATCTCCTTGTAACTTCCAGAATACAGGCAGTCCAGAATAACCAGAGCCTGGAGGACCCTAAGCAGTCTGTGAGGGAATCAAGACAGAAAGACCCTAGGTAGCAGTTCATATTAGAGACACAGTTTCCCTTTTAATCTATCTAATAGAGTGTGCCAAAAGCCCAGGTTGGGAGGTGATACAACCTATGTTCAGGGCATTATAATAGCTTGCTGCTTGGTGAAGAATATAGTAGGAACTGTATGCGTACATATAATTTCAGATATTGATCTTAAAAGGAAGTTTGATCCGCATTTAATGATCTCAGAGTAGAATTAGGGAAAATTCATCTATCCATTCCTTTTTCAAACTTTCTAAATATGGTTAGTCCCCCCCGCCCCCTTTTCATTTGAGATTAAGAAAACTATCTAAATAGAACTTGGGAAAAACTAAACATTGCAAAATAAAGGGAAAGGAACAGTATCTGGAACACTTAGAACACAATGGTAGAGTTGTTTAATGTGGAAATCAGAATAAAATTCATGTGCCTAAAAAGAAATTATGTTTATCAGATAGGATTCATAAGGAGAGAATAGATTGAAATAGAAAAGCCAATGTAAGTTTAAAAGGTAAAAAAGTGGCTCGGCGCCCATAGCTCAATGAGTAGGGCTCTGGCCACATAACACTGAGACTGGCAGGTTCGAGCCGGGCTTGGGTCTGGTAAACAACAATGACAACTGCTACCAAAAAATAGCAGGGCATTGTGGTGGGTGCCTGTAGTCCTGGCTACTCGGGAGGCTGAGGCAAGAGAATCACTTAAGCCCAGGAGTTTGAGGTTGCTGTGAGCTGTGATGCCACAGTACTGTACTGAGGGTGATATAGTGAGACTCTGTCTTAAAATAAATAAAGAAATAAAAAAAAAATACAAGGTAAAAAAGTGAGGTAAGGAAGGGTTCTAAGGAAACTAAAACTAGGATAGTAGATTTTAAATTTGTGAGAAGCTATGATAGAAGTTGTAACACTGTAGAAAATGAGATGGATGGTTTAGAGGACAAGATGAGAAAAGGAACACAAATAAAATGCAGAGGAAAAAAACAAAGAGTTAAAACAAAGGTAAATTAAGAAAAACAAAGGGAAAATCATAATATGAGGTACCAATGTAAACATGGTACATCTATGACAAAGGAAAAATGCATGAACAATGAAAAGGTATTTTTTCTACCAAGAGAAATCTCAATAAAGTTGATTTTAAAACAAAGTTCTCCTGTGATTCTTTTTCCTCCAAATTCATCCAGTAATTAATTGCATATCTTTATGAAAAAATTCAGTGTTTACAAAAGGAAGCAGAATAGTATAAGAAGATCCCTTGCACTTACCACTCAACATTTATCAACTTAAGACCAATCTTTTTTTCATCTATTTCCCCTTTCCTGTACTATATTGAAATACATCCAAGATATTGTTTAATTTCACTCATAAATATTTGACTATAGACAAATTTTTTTTTAAACATAAATACAAGATCATCACACACTAAAAATTAAAAATAATTTCTCAGTATCATAAATTTCCAGTTTTATATATCTCATATGTAATCAATTATCAGTTTATTTAAATTAGCATTCAAAGAAAAGTATAGATATTTTGGTTGGCTGATACATGTTTTAAATAATTTTTTAAGTCTATAGGTTCTTCTATCTTGTTAATCTTCTTAAAAAAATTTTAAAATTTATTTGTTAAAAAACCATTATTTGTTGTAGGAATTTCATAGCCTGAATTTTTCTAATTGCATCCCCATTGTGTAATTTAACAAGTTTCTTTGTCCTATTGATTTCCTATAAATTGGTATTTGAATCTGTAGTAATGGAAATGCTCCATTAGAATTTGTGCTGTCTAATGTAGTAGACTAATGTAGTAGACACAAGGCACATGTAGTATTAAGTGCTTGAAATATGGCTGTTATGACTAAGAAACTGAAATTTTAATTTTATTAAACTTTAATTGATTTAGATATGAATTTAAATAATCACAGCTAAATAAATTTAACTTGGCTACTTTATTGTACAGCATAAAATTAGAGGCTTGGTTAAGGCTTGGCCTGTGATTTTCTTGTAAATTGCATTTCTTTTCAAATTTACTATAAATTATCATCTTGTTCACTTCTTTTTTGAGTTTCATAAACCTTTGACCTACATCAGTTTGTATTTTCAACTTTTATTTCTCAATTTAAATCTCTTGCTTAAACACCATCATACTTACAATATGCCTAATTACATTTTTGCCTTTATTAGAATTGTTTTTATGATTTCTTTTTAGAAATTTAGAAATTACAGAATTTTTTTTCCATTTTAGTCATACACTATTAAGAATTATATAAAATAGGAAGTAATTGTGAAGATCCAGTGTATATTATTAGACAGGAACAAATGAATAGGCAGTCAGAGCCACTATAGAATTTTTAAACAAGGAAGGCATTGTAAGAATCTGACCCGACCCACGGGTCAGTCGATCAGGGTTACCTGGAGGAGGGGGTGAGAATGAGAAGGGACAAGGGACGCAAAGAATGGAGACAAGACAGAAGTCTGATCAAGTCTCGTTTATTGTAACTCTTACCAGGGTAAATTTAGGCAGTGAAACGCGGGAGGAGCCTTGGGCTGTCGTCACAAGGTCTCCAGGCAACCTAACAGTACACAACTACCATGTGATTTATAAGACTCCTAGCGCTTTCAGAGAAACAGAAACTTAAATCATGTTAGTACAGATAATGATGCTTGGCCCCCTTTTTTATATAGATGCTGTAATGTCAGCTCTCCACAAGAATCAGACCTTCTACAATTACGGTCTGAGAAAATTATTAACCAGCCATATTTAAACACTGACATGGTAGACAAGTCAGGGTTAAAGCAGATCTGGGAATCCAGGTATGTCTGGCTGTCAGAGTGAAGGAGAATTGCTGAAGAAATCCGGGAGAACCTTTTTCTTGGTTACTTGTCTTTTTGTGATTGGCTTATTTCACTTAGCATAATGTCTTCAAGGTTCATCCATGTTGTACATGTGTCAGAGTTTTCTTCCTTTTTAATACTGAATAATATTCCATTGTATTTATATACTACATTTTGTTTATCCATTCATATGTTCATGTAAATTAGGGTTACTTCCAACTTGGCTGTGAATAGTGATGGTACAGACATGGATACACAAATATCTCTTCAAGACCCTGCCTTTAATTCTTTTGAATATATACCTAGATGTGGGATTGTTGTCCCATTAGCTTTTATCACACATGAATGTACTACTAGGTACCCTATGGAATGTTCTACACACCAGATGTGCTCTTTCTTGTCAGTACTTTCTTCTTGATAATCAGGACTAATTGCCCTGGTACAGAAAAAAAATTTTTTTGCTCTTTGGTTTTCTGGTATGAAGAGCTATACCATGATAATGTGGCATTCTTTACTTTCATTTTAATGGAACCATTGCTATGGCTCATGGTGGAAGCATTTCTCCTTTTAGGAATTAAGACTTAGCCCAACAGAACTCCCAGTTTCTGGGAGGAGAAGCAGACGTTTCACTAGTGGTAATAGTGAGATTAGCCACTCCCGTTTCCAACATTGGATTCTAGGACCTGTGAATCCTGGCTGTAGAAGAAATAGCATCATTTATTAATTATTGACTGAGAACACATACTATATCCTGGAGGATATTATCTCCATCCCACAACATATTGCTCTCCAGCCAGTACTATGAGTCTTCAAAAGGCCATTTTGCTATTGTGTGTGCCAGGTACGTTAGTATGATGGAAAACATAGTAAGATCAGTAAATTCTATGAAAAGAAGCCCATTTCCCACATTTCATTTGTTGTAAAATTAGTTTCCTTGAGTGAAGCAATGCTATTTGGAGTACATGATAGTGAATTAAGGTATTTTGTAAATTCATGGATGGTGATTTTGTCAGAAACATTATAGTCAGGGAAAGAAAATTTATGTTCGGAATATTGTCTAATCTAGTAAGAATTAAACATTTTCCATTCCATAATGGAAGTGACTTAGTGTTACTTAGTGACTTAGTAACCTATCACCAAGTGGCTGTCTGATCTCCCCTGTGGATGGTGCCATACCATGGGCTTAGTGTTTGTTTTTCTGTTGGTGAATTCGGTACTCAACAAGGGTTGTAACCCAGTCAGCTTTGGTGAATGGAAGTCCTTATTGCTGAGCTGATGTACATGTATTACCTCCATCTTTGCTGCCATGAATCCTTTTTTTAAATTGTCTAAGGACAAAGGTGGCTGGGAAAGGATATTGATTGATATCCATAGAATGTTTCTTCTTGTCCTGATAATTAAGATCCTCCTCTACTATTAATGGGCATAGTGCCCATTTGGAGAGATCTTCCCCAGACACTCTGTTATGAATTTTCCATTCACATTCTTTCCATGCCCTTGACCATTCAGCTAAACTGTTAGACATTACCTTAAAGTGGCATATAATGGTACTTTTGGTCATTTTTCATTGCAGGCAAAATGACAGTTGCATTCACTACTTGAAGTTCTGCCCACTGGATGGATTTATTTTCGCCACTGTCCTTCAGAGCCACCCTTGAGCGGACAGTAGTGTAGCTCTAACTGCCTAGTTTTGAGTGGTGCCATAATATCATACAAAGCTATCTATATACCAAGCTCATTTTTTTTTTTTTTTAATTTGTTGGCTAACCATAGGGAATTTTCCATGCAAACAGGGTGTAGGGTAAGAGAAAGGAAACAATGTAATAAAAATCTGGATTACTTGCTCTTACAACTTAGTCGTGCTTTCAGGACTTTCTTAAATTCAGTGTTATATATAAAACTTTCAGTTGATGATAGAACACTACTGTGTGCACCACATTTATGGATTGGTGGATCAGACAATAACCATTTTATGGTGGGCAACTTTAAGTCACAGGGTAAATTGCTGGCTATCTACTCAGTATCAGCTGAGGATTGATAGCAAGTCCAAAGCTGATTTTCAAGAGAAAAACAGTTATCTGTAGAGGATAGCTTGCTTTGCTCTGAAATAGAAAATCCATGAAATACTATATACATCTTGAATTTGAGTAATTGCTCAGGTCCAGGCAGAATGATCTCATTAATGTAGTGGAGAACTAAGTGAAGCATGTGATAGCTTCTATAATGGAGAGTAGATCAGGATTTCTACAAATGGGATTATGATAGAGAAGTAGATTTGATATAGGTCTGAGGTAGTGCAGCCAAGAAGGTATATTTTTTGGTCCTGCCTTGTGAAAGAAACTGTTTTTGGTGGTCTTTACTAAGAGGGTAGAACAAATACTTAAATACCTTCATCCTAGTTTCTGGGAAATGTGTGGAGTGGCTCCATGACAAAACCATATATTTAACTGAAGCTGCAGTTGGAGTCACATGTGATTATGCCTAACATAATTCCCTGTCATTACATAAGATATAGATTTTAGCGGTATTCTGCACAGGCTCAGATAGGTCAGTTGAATGCTGATGTGATAGGAATCACCACTCATTTCTCTGTCAGGTCTTTTTGTTGTTGTTACATAGTAATATTGGGTAGTAGTTAAATCTGGGCTTTTGGTAAAATCTTCACCCACACAACGTCCATTGTACTCATTAAGTAATTTCTCCTTCCTCACCCCTATGCCATTTTCCTCACCCTTGGGAGTCTCCAGTGTCTATTATTCTACATTCTATATCTACCTTATAAGTGAAAACATGTAGTATTTGACTTTCTATTTTGAATGGCTTCACTCAAGATAATGGTGTCCAATTTCATTCTTGCAAAAGAGGTGATTTCATTTTTTTATGGCTGAATAGTATTACATAGCACACACAAACATATATATATATATCAATCATATATTTCACATTTTCTTTATTTAGTAATCCATGGATGGACATTTAGGTTGATTCCATATCTTTGCTATCATGAATACTGCTGGGATAAATATATGAGTGCAAGTATTGTTTTTACATAATGATTTCTTTGAGTAAATACTTAGTAGTGAGATTGCTGGATTGAATGGTAGGTCTATTTTTAGTTCTTTGCAGAATCTCCATGCAGTTTTCTATGGAGGTTCTACTAATTTACATTCCCACCAACAGTATATACGTGTTCCCTTTTCTTTGTAATCTCACCAACATCTGTCTTTTGACTTCTATGTTTTTTGAGGCAGGGTCTTGCTCTCTTGCTCATGCTAGAGTGCAGTAGCATGATCATAGCTCCTAGCAGCCTCAATCTTGGGCTCAAGCAGTCCTCCCAGTTCAGTCTCCCAAGTAGCTGGGACTAAAGGTACATGCTACTATGCCTAGCTAATTAACAAAAAAAGTTTTTTTTTTTTTTTTTTTTTTTTTTGGTAGAGACAGTCTCTCACTATGTTACCCAAGATGGTCTCAAACTCCTGACCTCAAGTAGTCCTCTTGTCTTGGCATCTCAAAGTGCTGGGCTTATATGTGTGAGCCATTGTGGTTGGCCTATTTTTTCACTTTAATAGCCATTTTGATTGTTGTAAGATGATATCTCATCATGGTTTTAATTTGCATTTCTCTGATGATTAATGATATGGAGCATTTTTTTAATATGTTTGTTGACTATTTGTATGTCTTCTTTTGAGAAATGTCTATTTATGTTCTCCAGTCATTTCTTATAAGGGTTTTTTTTTCTTTGTTATTATTGAGTTGTTTAAGTTCCTTATAAATGTTGGGTAACAGTCCCCTGTTGGATGTATAGTTTGCAAATATTTTCTCCCATCCTGCAGGTTCTTTTTTCACTCTAAGTGTTGCTTTTGTTGTGCAGAAGCTTTTTGGTTTAATTAAGTTCCATTTTTCTGGTTGTATTTTTGTTGCCTGTGCTTTTGAGGTCTTTGTCATGATTTCTTTGCCTAGACCAATGTCCAAAAGAGTTTTCCTTAGTTTTTTCCTAATAGTTTTATAGTTTCAGGTCTTAAGGTCTTTAATCAATTTGACCTGATTTTTTTTACATAGTTAAGAGTTGGGGTCCAGTTTCATTCTTCTGTATATAACTATTCAATTTTCCCAACATGATTTATTGAAAAGGGTGTCCCTTTCCTAGTGTATATTTTTATTAACTTGGTCAAAGATCAGTTGACTGAAGACATGTGGCTTTATTTCTGGGTTCTCTATTCTGTTCTATTGACCTGTTTGTCTATTGTTATACCAGTAATTTTCTGTTTGGTTACTATAGCCTTGTATAATTTGACGTCAGGTAATGTGATGCTTTGGAGTTTGTTCTTTTTATTTAGGATTGCTTTGGCTATTCAGGCTGTTTTTGGTCCTATATGAATTTTAGGATCTTTTTTTCTAACTCTATGAAAAATGTTACTGGTTTTTTTGATAGGAATTAAATTGAATGTGTAGATGGCTTTGGGCAGTACGGTCATTGTAATGATATTAATTTTTCTGGCCCAAGTGGATATCTTTCCACTTGTTTCTGTGATCTATAATTTATTTTGTCAGTGTTTTATAGTTTTCCTTATAGAGATATTTTACCTCTTTTGGATGAGTTTTTTTCTAGATATTTTATTTTTCTTTTAAACCTTTTAAGGATCAGTAGTCTCTACAGCAATCTTTTTCAGCCTTTTTTATGTCATGCCACATTTGCACACTTAAATTATGTTGATTAAAAAAAAGTGTAAAAAAAAGAATATACTTACTGTGCTTTGAAGTTCTTTAGAAAATAATTTAATTAGTGATCTTTAAAAATTTTCATAGCACACCTAAGATCCTCTCATGGCACCCCAGTGTGCTGCGGCACATCGGTTGACAATCACTGCTCTACGGTCTTTTCAGGAGTGTGGCTTTACTTTTGATTACTATTTTGGTGGTTAAAAGTTCTAGTGATTTCCATTTGGCTTTTCACATGTGGTTTTCTTTTATAAAATTCCTTACCCCATGGGTCAGAAAATCAATGTGGACATTGTACTAGTTGCTGCATTTGTCTTTTCTAACTATCCATTCCAAATTAGCGAAGTACCTTTGGGTGGGTTCAGGTAACTACTGGATCCACTAGACAGAGATTTTAGTCAGAACTTAGTTAATTACCTTACCTCTGTAAGCTCCTACCATGACTATTGAATCACAATAGCATTTTAGGTCTCTCTGAATTAGTGTGAATTTAAATCTAGTGTCCAATTACCCCTGATAAGTATAGTTAATTTCCCTTTTCAGGTGCATAGTCACCCTGGTAAATCATCACATGTTTCTTTGAGTTATGGTAGGAAGAAGATTTATAGTTTAATTTTTTGGCAATATGTTCCTTAAGGACGCCTATCCTGTTTATTTATCTCTATATTCAAGAGACCCTGGTCTGTGAACTAACTCATATCCTAGAATGGTTGAGGGCTTATACTCTGTTTTCTGTTGATTTAAGTTCTATTTCTGATGATCAGACATAGAAGTTTCATACTTATACAAATCAAATGAGATTTAAGTGATTGCCCATCTATTTTAGACTAGGAACACTATGATCAGTTAGTCAATGTCAATGATTTCTGCAGGTCAAACCATTTTGTTTATTGCTTTAATTCGCCTGCCCATTATAGCAACCGTGTCCACTTTGTTTCTGGAAGTTAGCTGCTGTCACTTAGTCTGTATCACTCAAGGTCCCATCACACCTATTGAATTCAGAGGATCCAATTTGAGGGTACCATTTCTTACTGTTATTGTTGGACTTCTAGCCACATGGTATATATCAAGCCACATCAAGGAGGCTTGGGGCTTCCCTCACTAATATATTTCTCAAGCCTTGGTAAAGGAAATGCTTTTTTGGACTGGCCCAGGCAATGTAGTTAGGGAGTAAGCTGAACTTAACATAATTGATACTTTCCTCAGGTTAGAAAAATTATCATTTTCCTTAAATGCATTTCAAAATAGGAATCAATGCTTACAGGACAATGAAAATGTTTATATATGGCCTTAATGATTAAGACAAGTTAATATATAGAATATAGTCTGAGCTTGAAAAGTTAACTGTGAACAAAATATGTTTATGTTTAGTGCTTTTAGAATGAAAAAGGGAATTTTTTAGTTATCAATACATTATGTATTAAACATTTGGTTTTTATCAGGTGAAAATAAAAGCTGTTTAAATGTTGTTTTCTGTTTTCTACTGCATGGTCAAAAATCAACATAAACCACAGTTCTGTTCTGAGGATGAATGTGACTACTCTTGTTCTCTAGCGGTTCTCAACCTGTGGGTTGTGACCCCTTTGTAACAATGAAAATACATTGTGGCATTAGGAAGGCTGAGAACCACTGTTCTATACAGATTTAAAAAAGCTCAATCTTTTGTTTTATATTCTTTATTATTTCTTACTATTTTACCCCTTTTGAGATCTTGCAGGAAATTTATATAGGTAAGAGGATGGTTGAAAAGATGGAAAAGGTAGACTTACCTCATTTATTACAACTTACTGTTTTTACTGTGGGACTATAGGTTATTGAGGTAATAACACCAGTTCGAAAAACAGTGATTTATCTGGGTCATGAAGAAATATTTACTTTTTGAGATTGCCTAAAAGGAAACATTTAAATATAGTGTTTCAAATCCTTCATACTACTCCATCCACTCCTGTGGGCTACTAATTTGAGGACAGACTTGCTAAAGCAGTGGTTCCCAACCTTTTTGGAACCAGGGACTGGTTTTATGGAAGACAGTTTTTGTATGGACTGGGGGAAGGGCAAGGTGATCTGATAGTAGGTGGAGCTTAGTTAGTGATGTGAGAGATGGGGGGGGGGCTGCATATAAGCTGCTTGCAGCTTTACTCTTGCTTACCTACTGCTAACCTCATGCTGTATGGCCTGGATCCTAAGAGGCCATGGACTGAAACATTTTTGGCATTAGAGACTGGTTTCATGGAAGATAATTTTCCCACGGGTAGGAGGAGGGTGATGGGACAGGAGGCAGAGCTAAGACGATAATGCCTTGTGGCCCAGTTACTTATAGACAAGGTCTATGCCTGGAGGTTGGGGACCACAGTGCTGAAGTACAGCCAGGGTTGAAATCTACTTTAAAATGAGAGGGGCAGATTGAAATGGGAGATGAACAGTGGTGATATGAAATTAAGGCTGGCTATTATGTACAGAGACACATAGGGAGAGGGAAAAAGAACCTCAGAAGATTTTGAGTTGATGTTGTTGAAGTATGAAAGTGTCCCTGACATATTCTATTCTTCACTGAAATTTGACTTTTTTTGTTTGTTTGTTTGTTTGTTTGGAATTTGACTTTTGAAAGGCAAATTATGACTACTGTTCAGATCTTATTTATCTGTAAATTTTTAAACTTTCCTCTTATAAAATAGCTAATTTAATAATCTGTTGTGTTTTGGCTATAGGGCAGTGATTAGAATATTATTAATTTAAATCAAATCAGTCTTTAGGGTTCTTGGTCCAGAATGAGCCTTTCTTTTTATTTGTAAGCATTAGTACTGGTCATCTTAAGGGTCAAGAAGTATTTCTTTTTATAATGAATGTGAATGAGACATTGTCTCAGCTCATTTTCTTCTACTGTAACAGAATGCCTGAGACTGGGTAATTTACATAGTATAAAGAAATAAGATTTATTATAGTTCTAGAGGCTGGGAAGTCTGCGATTGAGGGTCTCCCATCTGGCTAGGGTCTTCATGCTGCATCGTCCCCAGAGTGGAAGGTAGAAGATTAAGGAGTCCAAGAGAGCAAGAGAGGGCCAAACTGATTTTCCTACTAAGCCCACTCTCAAGTTAATGAACCCACCTTATGATGGCATTAATCCATTGATGAAGGCACAGCCCTCATGACCTCTTAAAGATTTGCTTCTCAACACTGTTACATTGGGAATTAAGTTTCTAACACATGAATTTTGGGGAACACATACAAACCATAGCAGACATAAAAATACTTTGTATTTCAACTAAACTTTATTGTATAAACATTTTCAGGCAAGAAAACTTTATTTTATGTAGAATATAAGAATATACATGGATTAGTAAGAGAGGGCATATTGTCTGCTTTCTCTTCAGCACTCAGATTATTTGATTCTTCTGAATTTCTAAGAGGAAGTTTTCTACCTTATTGTAAAAATGCAGATTTCCTGAGTGCCCTTGAATGATTTATTCATGGTCTATATGTGTAGTAGCAAAAGAAAAGAATTATACATTATGTTTTTTATCTTGTACAAGAGAGCAATTTAAAAAAATATATTGGTAAGACCTTTAATAAAATTTTTAATGAGTTGTCTTTCCAATTCCTAGTCATTACAAAGAGTACTATCTCCTCTGTTATCATGGCTCAGAGCAATGTACTTTTTTCCTAACTCTGTTGTTTCCGTATTACTTTTGGTTTTGAAGTTAAATATTCTTCTTCTGTTTAAGAAAATCTAAGTTTTACTCATATTTAATTGGTGTTTAAATTACACCTTGATAAATGTCATGAATTTGTTAATAACAACTTATCCAAGATTTAAACGCTAAAAATCACTAGTGTTGTAAGGCGAATAAAGTTATTCTATTGTTAACCAAGAATTTTTTCCCCTTCCTTCCTTCTTTCTTTCCTTTATTACTGTCTTCTTACCCTAACCATAAGTTCCAGTTATTGAATACTTGTGCTCATGTAATTATTTATTTACTCTCTTTCTCCCTCTTATTTGGGTGTAAATTCTATAAGGACAGAGACTACTAATCTTGTTTACTTTGGCATGCCTAAAGCCTAAGATTAGTATATATAGTAAGAATTCAGTAAGTTAGTTGAATGAATGAATGAATGAAAAATAGGAAATATACTTTGCTGTGTATAATATACTCCTGTGTATAATACATACCCACATTTTTGGCTCAAACTTTAAGAGAAAAAAATCTTTCATTTTAATTTTTTTAATTCATATTTTTATTTGTTTATAATTGTTTTAATTGTTTTTTGTATTATAATGGAATTTTAGCATTTTTTTTTAACATATTCTGGCGCAAGATATTTGTAACAAATAATTACAAAACACAAGAACAGATACAAGGTACAAGAAATATTATGTGCCGGTAACCAATTTATAATATTTATGCATCATAGAAGGCCAACAGCTCTTCATTACTATTAATATTAGAAGTATTGTCTTTAATTTCTACATTACATGTGTCTTCTGAAGAATCACTTTCCTCATCCTGGTAAATTCCATTGTCCTCAGTTCCATCCATAGCATTGCTAATGCCGTATTTTTTAAATGATTTCACAACTAATTCCTTCTTGACACCATTCCACCATCTTAGAATCTAATTACAAATCTTGATGCTGCCTGTAGGTGTTAAATCGTTACCAGCTGACTGCACCCATGATGTCCACTCTTTCTTCATGAAAGTCTTATGGGCCTTATTTACTGATACATCAATAGGTTGCAGTTGTGTGTTAGCCCATCAGGTATCCTAACAAGTTGGGTTTTCAAGACTGCTGCGATTACTTTTTCACTTTGTCTAACATGGGCTTTGATGAGATCAAAAACAAGCACAGCTGGTTATTTAAGTAATCCTCTAGGATTCATGACCAGACTGTAAAACCAGATTTTCATGCCTTTTTCATTCATCCATCCTTTTTCATGTACTTGGGCAATAACTCCACTTGGAATCTTCTTTTTCAAAAACATTTTTCTTTTAAAGATGATTGTAGGTGGTAGCTTTTCCCCATTTGCACAACAGGCTAGAACAACAGAGAAATGTGTTTTCTCATGTCCACGAATTTCAACAGACACAATCTTTGCTCTTTTGATGTCCACGGTTCTATTGGATGGCACATCAAATAAATGTAAGTGGGACCTCATCCATATTGACGAGTTAGGACAGCTCAAAGTTGTCTTTTAAAGATTGATAACATAAGAATGAAATTCCAAAATTTGAATGTCATAGGCTGTTGGAAGATTTTGGTTAAGTTTTATTCCTGTCCTCATGCTTACACTGTCTCTCTTCATAAAGTTAAAACACCGTTTAATTGTACCTGAAAAACATCAGTGTTTTTTCTAGTACAATTCTTTCGCCCTCTTCTTTTTTTAAAAATTTATTTATTATTAAATCATAGCTGTGTACATTAATGCAATCATGGGGCACCATACACTGGTTTTATATACCATTTGACATATTTTCATCACACTGGTTAACATAGCCTTCCTGGCATTTTCTTACTTATTGTGTTAAGAC